>RJWJ010032964.1:0-18209 GCA_004363605.1 Indri indri
GCCGTTCAAAAGATCCTGCTCTGAAGTCTCCTCTTTACATAGCTGATGTTTCCAGTGGCCACATTCTGGAGCCGTTGCTGTTCTGTGTTAGTTGGGTGTCAGAAGCTTGTGTCTCTACTTTCGTCCCCATCACCTGCATGGCCTCAGGCGCGCGCTGAATCCACTCCCAATGAGGGAATGGCTTGACCAGATCCCTCAAAGTTGCCTTTTAGCTTGAAAATGTTTTCTGTTCTCCCTCATCTGAGATTTTCCTCATCCGTGCCTAATTCCTTCCACTTAAACGTCTGGTTCACATACTTGATGCACAGGAAATCCAAATTTGGGTCATGGAAGACAGAAGAGAGCTCCTCAGTGGATCCCAAATCTGTTGTTAGCGGACATCCTTGTCTTTTGTCATTTGCAAAACTTGGTCAAGGAATTTCTGGGAAAATGAATCTACCACGTCCTGTTCAGAATGGAGTTTATGCTTTTATCGTTATTATTTTTTTTTGTCACTGATAACACTCCATAGAATGGCTAGGAGGCGGTTCTATGCCTTTTCTCCACCCTGGTGAAGAAGCACATGAAAGGTTATATGGTGTGGAAAGTGCCTTAGCAATTAAATAAAGGCTGGTTCATATAAAGAGGCTTGTTCCTGTGTGGAAAATATGAGCCCCCCCGCCTTTTTTTTTTTACATGGACCAGGTGTGGATTAGTTCACTGAACCTTTTACCCAGCCGTATTCCCGCTTGTAAGTCTTCTGAGGCACAGTTCAGCCAAGTCAAAGAAACATGTTATTAAAGGTGAGCTGAAAGGCATTTAAAAAATAAACAAACTGTTTAAGATCCTAAATCAGTAACAGAATCTATATGTACAGACTTGAAAAGTCCAAGAAAATGTGTTTCAATCCCTTTGGGTTCCAGGCTGGATTCTCCTCCTGCCTTCTTTGAAGATCTCCCCAAAGTCCTTTTTGGTCACTGGCAGGACAATCAGTGATGCTAACCTTAGATTGTAGCTGTTTTGTAACTAATGACTTGCCTCCACCAAGGTAGGTGCGGCCCCAATCTTAAATCTGCAATTCTCCAGCTGATGTTAAGGGGAAAAAATAAGTACTTTGATTTTATTTTAGCACTGTGTTCTGTGGAAGTTTAAAATCGGATATAATTTCTCTCTTTTTTCGCCTATAGCCTGGCAGATAGCCAGATATTATTAACTTGTAGAGATGGCAGAAAGGAGGCATAGGAAGTTTTAGATTTATTTACATTATATTGTCCTTGGTCATAATAACAGCAGCCATCACTTCTTTTAGCATTCAGCTTGTGCCAGGCACTGTTCTAAGCACTTTGTCGTGTCAGTGTATTTAGTCCTCAGAAGCACATTATGCACTATAATTAAGCCCATTTTATGGATGAGCACACTGAGGGACCAAGAGCTTAAATAACTTCCTAAGGCCAGTAAGCAGCAGAGCTGAGTTTTGAACTTAGGCACTTGAATCTACACTGCTCAAGTTCTGAACTCTTCTAGTCTATACTGTGCAGTACTATATTATATAATGCTAAGTTCCACAGCCCAAGGAAGCATTAAGAAATAGAGCTATTTGTCCTGTACATCCTCATCCTTGCTTGTTTTAAAAATATTTTTCCATTCTTCTCTTTCAAAAATTGTACTGTTTTTGTTGTTTTCAGCTAAAGAGTAGGTATTGATCATTTACAGCCTGTTGTACTGCTTTTCTCAGAATTATCTTAAACTTTCACTGTGATTGTGGAATTGGGGAAAGGCATTTTTAAAGTAATTTCAAATGTCAGGAGCAAGGGAAGAGAGGCATTTTGGGGGTGGGTCTTCCTGGCCCACCTTTTTATGTGGTAAGCAGTACCTTTCAAGGGGAGCCTGAAGCCTGAATTCTTCATAGTAAATACAGTACTCTTTTCAGAAATTTACATTTAGCTTGAAAGAATTACCTCTACCCCAACCCCTGCTTCTTTACAAGACAGAAAAAGAGGGTGAGTTCAGCAACAGCTTCCTCTAGCACACCGCTAAGTAGCTTCGTTTCATTGAAGACCACATGCTGAGCTTGTCAAAGTCTTCTGCCTGGTTCAGCCATTCTTGTTTTAGGAGCATTAACTTTCTGCTTGGGGCGAGGGGAAGAGTGTCAAATGTGGACAGCCATGCCAGGCTTCTCTCAAGTGTCCTTCCACCTTCATCATGTTCTTGGGGAGCCCAGGGGAGCTTTGTAGTCATAAGGAAGGAGCACAAGCTCCCTCGCATCATTATTAACACAGCCTCCCTACGTACTGACTTCTCTCTAGCTAAGGAGCCCAGAGGGTGGGCCCCAGCCTGGTTCTCAATTATGTTGGTGTCTCTAAATGTGATTCCAGTGAATGCTAAAGAGGTGGTGAGCTTTGAGGAAGCCTCGCCTTGGGTCAGAGTTGAGCTGAGAAGGGAGCTGGGCTCTGCCCACGTCAGGGAATTGAGGAAGAAAGGCATGGGGAAGGAAATGGGATGAAAAGGTGCCAGGAAAAGTCCCCTCATCGTTTGGCGTTTCTACTTTCAGACCACTTGCAGGCACTGTGGGCGCATAGCTGCCAAGTTTCTCAGGTCAGGGACTCACAAAGTAAGGATGTGGGCAATGCTGGGAGACTGGGCAATCTGGGGGAAAGGATTGTTGGAGGTCTTTCCAGCTAGACTGACGACATGCATGGGTCATTCTTGAGTGTCAGTGTGCCCATGATAAAATCTAGGTACAGAGGCACCGGGGGGCTTCTCTGTGTGTGTCGTAGTGTTAGCCATTGTACATGCAGCAGCAGGAAGAGAGGCGCTGGACCAAGATCCAGGAATGTTTTTGTTAGGCTGACAGGCTGGTTAGCGTCATTCATTCCTTCATTGATTGACTGAACACCCACCAGGTGTAGCTGCTGTTCTGTCCCGGGATATATAGCAAGCAAGTCAGATAAAGTCCCTGTCTTCATAGAGTTTATATTCTACTATTTTTGTCCCAAACTGACAATGCACACCATCAAAATTAATAAGACTTGTCAGAAACATAGCTTGTCTGTTGCCTAAACATGCCCAGAAAAACCTAACAGAATCAGTTTAGCTGCAGATTGGAGCCGCCAAGAGCCAGATGTGGCCATGGGAAGAATATCTTTGGGAACTTGTCATCTGGCTCCAGCTGTGCTAACCCAGGCCTGGTAGGCAGCCATGAGTTGTGTCTGCCAACTGGTGGCCAGACGCTGGTGCAGGCTTAAACAATTAGCAGAAGCCCTCATCCGGTGGCTGGATTCACTGCATGTGTCCTACAGATGACCGCTGCTGTCCAAACCAGGGGACTCTATGGGCAGAAACGCCCAGAAGGGAACCCAAAATTATCCCCTTGAAAAACCAGGCAAAGTTTCCTTATCCCTTAATGTGGAGAGGGATGAAGGAATGGCAGTGGAAAACCAGTATCAGTGAGAAAGCAGAAGTAAGCCAGATGTACCCCCACACCTTGCAAATCTTGCTTCGAACTGAGAACTCTTGCCCGATATAGAAATGTCTGCCTCTAGCAATGCCCCTACAGAAAAGCAAGGAGTGGAATTTGCCTGTGAGGTGTCTTTTTCCTCAGTTATTAGTTTTTTAATTGTTGCCCCTTGATGAGAGGCATTTATGATGATTGATTGATTTTAGCCAAACAGAGGTTTCCAGCTTTTGAAAGCAATTGGATCCCTACAAATATGCTATAACTTTCAAATATCTGTTATATCTGCCTGCAAAAATAAGTATACAAGTAAATAAAATGCTCCAGCCTACCCACATGTGGAAGATTTTTTAGAAAGATTTTTTAGAAACTGTGGAGTTTCTGGTTTAATGTACCAAGCAGGTCCTGCTAGCACACAGGAAAATAATGGATTTCGATCGTCTGTTGTTCAGCAAGCTGCTGATAACACAGTAGTTGCTCAGTAAATGTTTGTAGTCTGAGCTGAGTAAGGAAAAGTTCCAATGGACGTGATGACTTGTGAGAGTGGTAATTAAAAATGAGTGCAGTTATTTCAAATAATAAGTGAGGGAAACAACCCACAATTTAGTGCCAGAAAAAAGTAAAGGTTTTAATTGAAATACATTCAGGATTTCTTTTTCATATGTCCACATCTAAAGTCTGGTTATAGCAGAAAGCACAAGATGGCAGAGATTGAGGTTTTGACGGGGGCGTCTCTTGCGACTAAACATATATGTCCACATGAGAACATCTTTGTCACAGTGAGGTTGTTAGTTGTTTTTCAGAGAAGTCCCACTGTGAATAGGTAACAACGACAACAAAATCATTGAAGTGCAAAAAATTTGAAAGATACTAGTTTATGTGTAAAAATCAACTTTTGTGTTCTAACTGCGTTGTGTAAATTCGCTGTGCAGGAAACATAAGTGAAGCCATTTGGTTTTGTGGCATTGGTGTGGGCTGGCTAAGGGGGTGGGGGATAAAGTTGGGGCATTGATACAGTATGAGGAGAGCCAGATGGTTGTATTACACATCTTTTGTGTTCTTGTTTGCTTCTTAAAGCAGTTGCAGAATTTTGCCCTTGGCGATATTTTCTTCGTGCCTGTGTGTTCTGCTACGAATTTACTTTTGTCAGAGTACTTTGAAAGAAAAGCCTTGCTTGGAAAAAATTTTTTTTACTTACGTTATAAACTTGTGAAGTCAACAGTGTGTTCATAAAAATATTTTTTAAATGTTAAGTATGTTAGTAAATAGTGGGAGGATCAGCTTTTCTTTTTCCTTAGCGCAGTGATTTCAACCATAATTTATGTCAAATCGGGGAAAGATTGTTGCAGAACTATGAATGTGGAATTGACGATGGTTGGAGATGAGATAGGTAAGTAGACCAATAGGTGGAACAGATACATTGTTCCAGTAGTAATGAGGCCTGATTAGAGATGTAACTTTTTCCATTACTTATAGCAAGTTCTCAGGTTGTGGTTTACCTCTTGTGTTTTATCAGCGAGCCTAACTTGGTGGTAAGTTGAGTGATGATGGGTTAGAGTAGGTTGGTGGGTTTTGCCTGGGTTTTTTTCGGTTGGCATTTATTAAGACTATTATTGTAACACATTGAAATTTATATTTATTTTCTACTAAAAGGAAATTCTATTTTGCAATTACCAGTGGCAAGGGATATTTAAGGTGTTCTAATTACTTATAAGGGATGATATTTCATCACCAAATGCTTTTAATAAGGAATTGCTTTGGAGCTGGGTTTTCCCCCCCATCATGATGGAATGCTTCAGAATAATTTAATGTCCTTTTTACAGTTCCATCCAGTTCATCTTTTTTCCTGTGCTCAAATGAGAGAAGAGCAAATAGCTAGGATCCTTGGGTGATGGTTTATTCTCCTGTTGTATACAGATTTCCAGTTTTAGTTGGAACCTGCAGTCCCTGATGAGAAAACAGGAAACATACAGTCCTAACCTTACTGAAATCTCTGCCGGGTTTAGTCACAAGTCTGAGGCGACTCTTTCCAATAATGAAGCCATTGTACGCATCATATCTGATCAGTTCTTGAAATGTTTTAGTAAGTCTATCTTACAACATTATAAGAAGATAATCAGCAGCCTTAGAAGGTCCCCATCTGGACTGTAGAGTTCTTTTACTGAAAGATGTTTTGCCTTTTTGAGATAGCTCTCGCATTTCATCATCTGTTCCGCCGAGATGAAGTGCATATGAAAAGTCAGTGACTCTGAATCCATCTGTTGTTATTATTTTCCACTGATAATTGGCTTGAACAATGAAATGTCTGTGTCTGCAGCCTTTGAAACTGTACAGCCTGTTTATTTTCTGGAGGTCTCACTGCAACTACGCCCCCCCCCCCATTTTCTCCCCCTTCATTTTCTCTCAAGCTTACAGCGAGTGGCGCTTGTGTGAGGATGACATCTTTGACTCTGTACGTCAGTATGTGTCACTCAGCATCTAAAGCTTGCATGCAGATTTTTGTCACAATCCCTATGTCTGTACCATTTTGCTCCTGAATCCAACACTCTTTCAGCAAGGAGCTTAGCTGGGCCACAACGCATGGATCCCTTACCCGGATTGTCGTCTTTATTTCACTGTCCTCATTAAAATATTAATTTAGAGTACAGTATCTAATACCTATGGAATTAGATACTACCTATAATTGTATAATATATTCAGTTGCATCCAGGTTTGCACGATACAGGGCATTAATATTGGATTCCACTAACAGCACTTCCATTAGCTTGCTCAACCAGTATGAGATATAGATGAGCTGGGAAGCATAACTACCCGCCAGAACTGCCAAAACAGTCATTAGAAGCTCCATTGGGATGGACAAAGGCTTTTTCACAGTGATATACTGATTAAATTTTGTTCTATGGTTTATTTGCATCAAGGTTACATCACTATCGGCCATGGAAGCGAGTTATCTAACACCTTGTTTGGAAGGTCATTTCAAGGCAAAATAGTGAACGAAATCGGCGTCTTTGGTTTCTGTAGGCACCCCTTTTAGAGAAGCTGTGTTTTATTTTGGGGGGTTTTAGGAATCTTTTGTTTCTCTTTTCTCCATGTTATGCCATAACATGGATTTGAAATGAGTTTTTGGTTTGTAAAAAAAAATTTTTTTAAACTTTTCAACAGTGATCTTTTACTTGCACAGCAGAATGATTTGACTGGAAAACAGTGTTGTGTTAATAAAATAAAACTTGCTTTTGAAATGGAAAGCGCCTGATTTCCCTGGGTTGGGATAATCGTGATGCATTCTCAGAGGCTGTGGGGGATCCGTGACCTACCCTTTTTCGTCCAAATGCAATAATAATATAGACACATCCTCTAGAACAGCAATGCTGGATTTGCCCCCAAAGTACTGTGTGGCATTAGTAATTAGAAGAAGGACATAATCTTATTTATGTTTCAATCGAAATCATTTAATACTGCAAAAGTTATTAAAAAATAATTAAGTTACTAAGACCAACATGTAGCTGGAACATAGGGTAAGAGGTCAGTGTGAGTTGATGCCATAAGCTGAGAAAAAGCAGTAGTGAATTCCTAGCACTGGCATGTTTTTTCCTCTTGCTTAAATTCCTGGGTTCTAAGGACAAATTATGTTGAAGTATGGCATATTTTCTGCCAAAATGGAGAAAATTGTTGACTGTAATTATGTTATTTAATTGAAATTGTAAGTGGTTTGGGCCACTCAGTTAAAAGCATCCTTTCTAATATAGGGGTAATGTTTTTAAATGAGTGGTCATAGATTGGCAACATTTGAAAGGTAGGAATTTGGGATGTATTTTTGGAAAACTCAAATTATTTTCCTTTATTGATTAGTGAACTAAAAAGTGTAGTTAAGTAGCATTTTTTGGGTTTATTCTCTTTTATTAGATATGCATGAGTGTATTATGTGTGAGTATATATGCACACACATATCCACATATATGTGTACATATTTTTATTTGTACATTTTACATAGGTATATAAAAGAGATCTTTCTATAGGTAAAAGACTCACAAGGATCAGTTTAAAATGTGACAAAGCAGAGAAACAAGAAGTGTGTCTCTGACCTTAAATTGTAACTAAATGATGTGATTGTTTAAAACTCTCATTGAATATTAGAGGTTTAAATGCAACTCACAGTAGAACTATAAGGATGTGTGTACTCCAAGTTCTTTTTGGAGTAGCGGGAGATACAACAACAGCACTATACCCCCCCATTGCCCCCCTTCCTCCAAGAGTGAGTTCTTAATTACTAATGAATGCAATTCATTTTAATTGTTATAGCAACATAACATTTAACTGTCTCCTGTTTAGTCCTGTCCCCTGGAGCAGGCGGTGTCTCCTGTCAGAGCGAGGACAGGTGGAAGGCACAGCGGGCGTCTGATTGAGCCAGTTATTCATTTGCTGAGTGTTTGTGTTTATGCAAAGGGGCCTCTTCCTGCATATTTAATCTAGAGTAAGGCAGTGGCTTTTGTTGTGTTTAGCCCACATACCTTCAGTCCTTCCTCACACTGCCACCAGCCTGGGAGCCCTGAGAGCCCGCGGGCTTCCCAGCGTCTGTAGTTTCTCCCTTACAAACTCTCAACTTTCTTCCGTTGTGTGAAAATTGCCTCTCCCGCCCCAAAGCTTTGCCTCCTCACCATGAGCGGGTAAGTGTGTGTGAAGCCAAGGCTGATACTTTTGTTTCATTTTCCTAATGTTGAGAGGGTACTTTGCTGCCCTTCTGGGCGCCTCCTGAAGCCCGGCAGGGCCGTTGTCAGTTTCTGGCTGCATTGAAATAGACAAGTACAGGTGCCTCTTAGGAAATGTGGCTGAATTTTGGACTGGCAGAGAGAGGCTCTTGGGGACTGGAGGGAATTAAAAAGAAAAGAAGAGAAAGAGAGAGAGAGAGAGAGAGAGAGAGAGAGAGGAGAGCAGCTTTATTATTCTTTGTCCTAACAAATCCTGTTTTGTAACTATCCTGCAGATAATGCTGCCATTGTTTGCTAAAAGCCTTCAAACAGTGTGCAAGAGCGAACTGTAAGAAAGCAGAGAAACTCTGCTGCTGTATTGTCTATACCCGGGCCGGGGTCCTCCCCGAAGGTCTGTGCTGGAATAGGAAGGGTTTTCTTCTGTGGAAATCGAATCGTCTCTTCATTGATATTAATAGCACACTAGAGATGTTGGCCATGATGCTCAGAGAGGCGGTCGGGAGGGAAGGAAATCTGATCTTGCTGGGGGGAAAATGACAGCCTCTTGGCCCCACGATGGAGGAGACATCATCCAGGCTCAGTGTGCATAATGGCATCCTGGCTTAACTGTTTGCTCTAGGAATTTTAATCTTGAGCTGTTTGTTTTACTATCTGGGGTCTTGCTATTTTTTGTTCCTGCACTGTCTTTAGAAAGCACCATATTCAGGGGCTAATCCAGTCTTTTTTAAAAGTGAATTTTAAAAAAAGACTCAGAGAAATTCATGTACTGTACACGTAGATCATTCCGGGGTAGGATGGGGGTATTCTGCTTTCTTTTTGAGGGTAGAATGTTATTTCAAAAATGAGTTGCCGCAATTAACAAGAGTGAACCATCCAAGGAAGATATGTCCTATGTAAAGATATTTCAGGGTGTGGGAATTGTGTCCACGGTCTAAAAGAAGGAGTTTGCATTACCAGTTAACTGTTGCCTCTGTTTGAGTAACTCTTTTCAACAGAAGAGTGTGCTGTTCCCCCACAGGTTGGAAACTGTGAGAATTTAAATAAAATTTCATCAACCTTATTAAAATATGTAAGGACTTGGGTCTTCTTGGGTACAAATCAGTCTAGAGACTTAGAAGCATTTATTAACAGTGAGGCTGCTGAAGGTTTTTAATAATAAAATTACAAATACTCTATCTAATTGTAAGTATATGACTTTTATACTCGGTTTTTAAGGGGAAAAATACTTTTTTTTATGAGGCAAAGTAACTCCGTCAGAACACCTTCTGTGATTAGCGCTATTGTATTCTTAAATTTTGATTGATAGAGATAATAGTTTTCACTTAAAAATACAGACAGGTACTTTAACTTTCCATGACAATAGCTATTTGCATTTCTTTTATCTTTTTGTTTAACATTTGTGGGGGTTGGGATGGATTTGATTATTAACTCTTATTGAACACTAAAGGTGAATCTAAAACAAAGGCTTTGTTAGAGCTTCAAAGGGAAAACAGCAAATATTGTTTTTAGGTTTCAACATTTAAAGGCTGTTAAAGGATACCTATAAAATATTTTCACATGACCATGACCAGGGTTTTACTTTTCTGTAAGGTAAGAGAGAGTCATTTTTTTCCAAAGGAGATGGGCCGATGTGGAGATAGTAGGGGGCTGCCAGCCTGAAGTAATTTCTGGGGCAGGCATCGGCTGGGCTTGCCTTTACCACGTGGCTTAATTTATAGTATTTTAGATTTTTGCTTACTAGAATGGACCCCCAAAGTTGGGCTCTGTGATTTGAGGGCAGTCCCTGAGGATGAGGAGAAAAGAAGTAAAATGTTATGTGCAGGGATAGGAGGGGAACTGAGGAAATAAGTGATGGATCACAGCGCATTGCTGTGATAGGGACAAGTAAAAGAAAGGTAATTTTTGTAAAGCAGCAAACCCGGGTAGCGTCCTCAGTGGCCTTTGCTCTCGGAGAGCTGGGCTGTACAGTGGCGGCTTCTTTTCTTTCCTGTTTCCTTCCTTCCTTCTTTTCCCCCCTCTGTTTTGCTCTCTTTTTTTCTTCTTTCTTCCCCTTTTCTTTTTCTTCCTTCTTTTCTTTTCTTCTTTCCCTCCCTCCCCGCTTTTCGTTTTTGCAAGCCTGACTCAGTATTTGAAGCTTATAAGGGCATAGAGAAAACTTTGGGGTTGATTTCTGAGTAGATTTTCTTGTCTTAAGTACAGAAAATAAAGTGACCCTTGTATTATGCTTTTTCAACTAGTCACATATGTGTTGATGTCCTTCTGTTTTTTAAGAAATCATTGAAAAACAAGACATAAAAGCCCTTATAAGCTGAGGTTCACTGCTTTAAAGAAGCAGCAGCCGTCTCTTGGAAATTAGCCCATTTGGACTTGTTTTTGCAAATGAAGTACAGGCTATTTGATTGGAGGATGTGGGGATATGGGAAGTTTGAGCTGTGTTCCTTCCTACACTTAAAGAGTTGGAAGGGGTCCTTTAGTCAAAAACCCTACTAATTGCCCGCTTCATCATGGGCCAGGGGCTCACATTGCTTCTCTTTGCATCTTTAGTAAGACCCCGCGCACAGTAGGTTCTCTCAGCCAGCATCGCTTGGGCTGAAGGTTGAGATGAAATATATTGGCCATCCTTTGCTTTTGCATAACTGTATAAAATGAAATATAATGCAGGAATCCTGATGAAGATCATTTGTTTTAGCTGCCAAGAAAGAAAAGGAGGAAATATTTTAAATGGGAAAAATAGAGCCCATATCGTTCATTTTCAGTCTTGTAAAATGAGATCACACCTCCACACTTACCTGCAACTCAATTCCAAGTAGGACATCTCACTATGTATTGTATGTCACATGGATTAAATTAAGGGCAAAATATACCCATAGAAAGTGTAACGTTGAAACACTGTTAATAACATAAGAGTTCTGCAGAGTGAAATTCCTCATTCCCGGGGGAGAGGTTGGAGAAGTAGAGGGAGAGGAAAGCACATTAAGTTTCGGACTCTAGAGGTGGAAGCTGAAATTTGGTGTCTTGGTCATGGCTTTTGTGGCCACCAGGTCACTTCGGGTAGATGATACTGTTGCAGTCAATGGTGAAGAGGCCAGGGAACAATTCTGGTATTCACAGGATCTTAACTGTGAATAACAAAAAGGAAAATAATTTGTTTACTGTATCCTTGGCTCACTTTTAAAACCTAAAACCAATAGGAAACTTAAAAAAGAAAGAAAAAGGGGGAAAAAATGCAATTTGTATGGAGACAGCAGTTTTTAAAAGAAGACAAGTGTGCTGGAGGGGAATGTATTTCTTTTATTTTTTTTTTAATACTTAAAAGCTTTATGTAATCATTTAATTTTAGTCTTGGCACTCATACTGCCAGTAAACATACAGATAAATAACAGAGATATTTGAGAAGTAAAAGTGATTGTTTAAAAAAATAGTAAATATAGCTCTGGAAACGGAAGTTTTATGCTTTGGAAAAAAATGAAATGCAGATTTTTCTCCTAGTTGTTGATTTCTGATTCTTCTAAGCTAGTAACGGTGCAGACTAGGGCCTCGAGACTACCCGCTAATTTTCTTGTCTATTATATCGACACATTTCATTTAATTTAGCATGATGGCAAACAGCTGTTGAACTATTAATCTTTTCTCAGCAAAACTGGAAAAATATCTTAGATTCCTTTGCTAATGTATACTTTCCTAAAAACTAAAATCAAGAGAAATAAATTAATGCGTGGTCAAATGTGCATGCGCGTTAGAATTTATGGAACTTCAAAATGCAGGAAAATACAGATTCTGTCTCACTGCCGACTTTTTATGTATAAGTGAAAATTAAACGTAGCCAATTTTGTATTGCTTTGCTATTTGTAACTGGAGGCTCAATTGTATAATTTCGTTTTTAATTCTTCTTCCACTCCCGGGGGAAAAAATCACACTTGTAAAACCTGGGGGAGAACCAGCTTCTGTATTTGCTCTGTGTTCACTTATATACTGCACTGTATAGATAGGTGAGTGGAGAAATAGGCCTAGTACTTACCTGAAAATGGTCTGCAGGTTCAAATGCAGCACTGGAGATAACTTTATTCAAAGTAGGCATTTTCAGCAGTTTAAGAAAAATTAAATTTTAATGAAGTCCAGTTGTTTGCCAGGCCTATATGATAGCAAATCTCATCTGCATTGCAAAGTCTAATACTATAGGTCTGACTGCCAAACATGCAAAAATAGACACAGCTCAATAGATAAACATATAAATTAGTTTAGAGTGTATGTATTGGAGAATATCTCAAGTGAAAAAGAGGGAGAAAAGGCCCTGCTTCCTTTGAATTGAGTAGGGTCTGCCAAAGTTCACTCGCTTTACATTTAAGATTTGATGAGTAGTGGAGGTAGAAATTTCTGGTGTGTAAGATACTGCTGCGCTTTGTATCCACTGAGTTCTTATTTGTGTGGCGTGGGGCTGCTTTGCAGACCTCTGCTTTACCTTGAGGACCTGACCATCACTGCTTTGTTTTCCTTTCTTATCACTGCTTGCCCTGAAACAGAGTTCTCACCACTGGAGAAACCAATCCTGGGGACATACATCAGCAGTAAAGCGCACGATTTTCATTTTCAATTTGAATTGTTTTGTGTAAAAACAAAAAGGTTTTAGGCAGACTGCAAAATAGTAATTTTAAGTCCCAGAGCTAGGGTTTTCCCCCACCCAAATGGTGCACATTTATGGTGAAAACCTCCAATTTCCTCTTACAGTAAACATGAAAATTATGATTTTACTCAGAGCCTGCATCTTTTTCCAATCTTAATGGCAAGAATCTGCATACACTTGCTTGTGGAAATGTCATAAATTGGCCTCGGATCAATTCCTCAAAGATAGTATACACCAAAGTGCCACTTTCAAAATTTTAGCCCCGGTGAAATCAGATTTTTACTCTTCTCAGTGATGTTTGCCTTTCCACATGCAGGGCCGACAGCAGAGGAATAAGCAGGGGTGTATTCCTATAAAATTAAAACCACTTCGTTACATATTGTTCTGGAGAGTGATACTAACATTTTAGTAAAATGATACAATTTCACCATCTTAAAAAAAATTATCTGAGCATTTGGTCAATGGTTGTAGAAAGAATCCTGTACCCTCTTGGTAATTTGATCTAAATTAATAAACAAATGTTTTTCTTTTCACTCAGGCCATATGTTGATCCCAGTTACATGGGCAGAAAGAGGCAGCTTGTAATGTTTCTTAGAGGATTGCACACTGCTTTGCATGAGGGAGTATGCAGATGCAGGAGTAGATGTGGGGTAAAATGTGTTCCATGGCTGCTTTGTGTTTTAGGAAGCTTGATTTCAATTGTTTATTTCATCTGACACGAACCATTTTTATTTAACTTAGTAGATCTGGTAGATAGATGCTAAGTGAAAAACATTCTGTGAACAGCTTTCACCAGCAATTAACCCCCAACGCCTCCCCAGACTGAAAACTGTGGTGCTTTTATTCATTTTGAAAGGTCTAAAGTGGCAGAAAGCATCTTGTCTACAAGAACCAACTCTCTTCCGAAGGGGGAAAAATAAGCCTCTGCTTTAATGAAATAAGAGATGTTGTGGGTATTAACCAAACAGAGACACGTTCAAGTAGCAGTCTGGTTTCCAAAAACAAAGGCCTGTGAGTCACATATTATTCCACATGAAAATAAATCGATAGACGAGATGAGAAAAAGTTCAGACGCAAAATTTGAAATTTTTCACCTTGACTTTTTCCGTCCAAGTTGATTTTGTTGTCTTGAAGAGCTCAGAGGTGCGCGGTCCAGATAAGTGGAGATCTTGGGACTTGTTTTTATTAACTCTGGAAGTCATTTGCCATTACACATAATTGAGTTCCTTTGTTGTTTTGCTTGTGTCTATCCCAGGCAGAGGTGGTTGCTACTTCTTGACACTCAGATTTTGATGTTCTCTTTTGTTTTCAGGGTAAGACGTGACCTTTTGAGGTGACTATAACTGAAGATTGTTTTACAGAAGCCAAAAAAGGTAAATGCAAATGTGATTAGTAGAATTATATCTAGGGCTATATCTGTTGCCTTCTAGGCATTTTAATTCTGTTGTTTTTGATCTGTATTTGTCAAATGTGTGAGTATTTATTTGTGTGTAAGTATGTCTGTAGCGTATTTTTGGAAGTCCTAAAAGAAAAGGTTGCTCTTAAGAAATGGTTCGCAGATTTCCTTTTTCCCCCCAAATATTATCAAACTTTCCTCTGTTTGTTCAAGCTGAACTTATTTTTATTTTTTATTTTTTTTTCTTGCTTGTTGACTTGGTAGGTTTAAAGTTAGAAAGGAATATTCACATCACAAAAGTGGTGATTCATGAAATTAACTTGTTGCAGACAAGAAGTAACACGTGTCAGTGTTGTGTGCTGAAGTGGTGTCATCCAATTGATGTTCATCTGGCGGCTTTATAATCACCTTCTTTCAGAAATTAACAGTCAGGCACCATAGCAACACGCCACGTCGATGTAACTGCTGAGCAGTGTGGGGCATATCCCTGTAATGTCAGCACTAGGCCGCCTTGTTCTCTTGACCTTGCTTGAAAATCAAATGAGTACTTGATTTTAAAATTAGAAGTTTTCAGAGAGACTAATGTAGCTTAATGAATTAAAGCCAAATTTAATTTTCTCAAATTCACTTTTGGGACGGAGAATGAAAAAGAACTGTGGTTAAAATGGTTAGAAATGCTACATATTTACTTGATTTCTGAAGTCTCTCTCTGATGAGGGCCATGATCATCTCATGTGAGATAATCTTGCAGGTCATTTTGATGTCTGATGTTTCTCAAGTCCTCGTTTCATTTTTGATTTTTGGCCTGTAATAGTTCCATTTGATTTAGTAGCTTTGTG
The DNA here is from genome assembly GCA_004363605.1 of Indri indri. Taxonomy (NCBI): domain Eukaryota; kingdom Metazoa; phylum Chordata; class Mammalia; order Primates; family Indriidae; genus Indri; species Indri indri. Next base: position 14,996 of record RJWJ010032964.1, read on the forward strand.
TCTGTTTAAAAACAAGTTACTTGCCAGCATGGTAGAGCAAAGCCTTTGCTCAGATTTTATTAAATTAAAGTTTATGTATTTGTAAGATACAGGCTTCTTACTCTTTAGTTGAACAGGTTTTTTGCAGAACTTGCATAATGTGAAGATTCTTTGATCGATTTTGTTTTTAACTCACCTGGGGTTTTGGGGTTCTAAAAGGATGTGGATTTGTTTTTATAGTTGCATTCTGGCACATGTAACTTAGGTCAGAAAAATCAGACTTGCCTCATTTTGCCATCTATGTTGTTTAAATTAAACCTTTGCAGAATGTACCTAACTGTCCTCCAAAGAGGACAGACGTACCTTTCAGATGTTTGGTAGCGGAAAGGGTTGATCCCAGCCAGTAGTTGGGATCATCAAGTCACAGCAAGACTTTTGGCAAAGTGCTTTCCTTTGCAGAGGCTCAATTTTCCAAATTTAAAAAGGAAAGGGTTAGTCTGTATCAGGGGTCTATAACCTTTTTCTGTCCAGAGTCATATAGTAAATACTGCCTGCTTTGGGGGCCGTTCAGTCTCTGTTGCAGCTACTTAGCTGGGCTGTAATTTGCTGTCTGCTGGTCTCTGATCAATCAGAGTGATCTCAATCCAAGAAGCTCCTCATGCAAAGTCGTGCCAAGTGTTCAGCTCATCTTGTGCTGTTAGCAGAGGTTTCTGGTGAAGCTAAAAATTGTGATTAAACAAAGCAGAAAAAGTGTGAAAAGATGAAAAATTCAGCTTGAAAGTTGCCTTATCCGTACAGCTCCAAATAAGAGCTTCATTGATAGGTTTTCATTGATTTCTTTGTAATCGCATGTAATCATGAATTATTTTTCTTCCAGCTTGATATCTTTATAAGGTCCATGCTTGCATCCATTACCTGGAAATGGAAATGTAATTTTTCCCCCCAAATTCTATGATATTGTTCAAAGTTAAAAATATCATAAGTCAAGGGAAAATTTAGGAAAAAACGTTTCCAGGAATTTGTCATTAGCGTTTGCTGAGATAGTCTGTGTTTAAAAAAAAAAAAAAAAAAGAAAAACTTTTTTTATAATCACTGTCAAGTGCACGATCTATTATTCAATATCCTGCAAATAAGGCCCCCCTGCCTTGTAAAATTTCTGCTTCATAAAAGCTTTTTGTCTTCCTGATGACCTTTCATGACAGGAGGAAAGCTGAGTAACAAATCCATACAGTTCTTCTCTTTGGCCTGACTGGTAGGAAGCTCAGAGTAAGAGTTTTTGCTTAATCGCTGTAGTTTTTCTCAATTTCAGCTGTTCTTCTTGTCTTTTTGTTCCTTATACACGTAATCTTCAGTTTTCCTGTCCGCAATGAACATTTGATTACTTAGCTTTTTTTTTTTTTTTCCTTTTACAGTATCCATTCCGTCTGTGTTTAGACTCTTCAGATTTTGGGGAGAAATAAATTAGGGTATATAGACTCAAGTAATTAGTTATATGCAATTTTTACCTTTGAACGAGCTCAAAAATCTTTCAAAACTAATTTGTGTGTATCTTGATCTCTTACATCGAAAGGAATAAAAGGTTTGCTAGAAGTATAAAATAAAAGATGTTAAAAGGAGTATAATGGTTAGTGTTTCTTCCTGACACACGCCTTAAACAAAGAGAAGATCTCGTTGTCCAGCAATGGACAAAAAACCGGCACCGTCTTTCGCACTACCAGAACAATAGAGATTTCAGATGCCAGGAGTCAGTAAATACCATGCCCCAAATTTGAAATCTGGCAATCATTAACAGAATAGATGCACATAAATATTCCTGCACAGGTACTATGGGAACAACTGGTTGTGTATATAAAAGTGGCCAGGCAAACTCAGAAAACCAGATGAAGCCATTTTTAGAATTTAGATTAAAACATCTTAAGTAAGAATCATAAATAACAGCCATGATACTTGGTAGTGATATGACACTTTCTTCCAAGTAGATTTGAGTGTTTTACAAAATGGGTCTGGTTGCTGGTGTTCCTAAGAGGTAGCCAGCAATTATTATAATCCCATTTTACAGAGTGGGAAAGTGGCCCTGTAGATGGTAAGTAACTTACCCAAGGTCTTCTGGAATGTCAAAACAGAAATTAAAAGGAGAACTCGCTCTGGTCACAGTTATAGAAACGTCATTCTATTATGGCTGCCTTGGTTTGGTGATGTAATAAAGGTTTATGTGGCATTTGTCTCTGCTTCCCCTTGCCACTGGCAGTTTACCTACGTGCATTTTGCTTACAATTCAAATCCAATTGATAAAATTCATCATTTTGTATTCAATTCTGAATGGCACCGTGAGTTGAAGATAATCATTAAGCCCATATAGATTACAATTAAAGGGTTACTTTTAAACATTAGGCATCACCAAGCTTCACATTTGATATGTTGGGGTTTTTTTTTAATAGTCAACTTATTCGAGAGAAATTAAAAAACAATCTAAAAGGACTTGTAATCATTGCAGTTTTTCTCCCACCCCATCCCCAGTTTGAGCTGCTTTGTTCGATAAAGGAACTAATGCAGCCTTGCAGATTACACTCATTGTGTCTTACATATTATAAATTATTTCTTGGTTAAAAATAAAGCTAAAATGCTATTGAGCTCTTTGAAACATACTCATTGGTTCCTTTGTGTATTTAGGTGGTCTAAATATTTATTTAATGACAACAATTTCTGGCTAAACCCATTCAAAATGACCTTTTTATAATATTCAGCGTCTGAATTATGTGACTATTAATTAAGGAAGTTGTTAATGAAGATACTGTAAGAGGCTCTTCATTGAGTTACCAGATGACCACATTGGCCAAAATATCATCAGTCAGCTCAGTTAGGTGTTGAAATGCTCCCTGCCCACCCTCACCAGACGCATAATATACCCATGCCTGGGTTGTAACAGTCTGGGCGAAGACTAGGCTGACATAACCCGACATCCAATGGCTTAAATAAAATAGAAATTTACTTCTCCCTCATAAAACAGTCTGGCCAGTCTCGGTTGGCTGGCCAAGTTCTTTTCATCTGTGCTCTCCTCTCCTGGGGCTTTGTCCTTATCTGTATGGTGGAAGCTGCCACACTGTGGAGAAGACCAAGGCAAGCAGTTTGCTTTTTAAGCAAAAGAGTTACATATTGTACACATTCTACCCGTTGACATTTTAATTGGTAAGATTATGGTCATATGGCCCCAACAAGCTTCAAGGGCTGCTGGGAA
>RJWJ010032965.1:0-18185 GCA_004363605.1 Indri indri
TGAAAATTTTAAAATTGTGACTACCTAAAATGTTGCTATTTCAAAGACATGGCATTTTGAACCTAAATGAGAATCAAATTGATTATATGTGCCAAAAAATTACTGAGATATATACAGAGGCAATCAAGTCAGAGAAATAAAATGTTCACTCTACATTTGTAATTTTTCTTTTGACTCTTTAAAGCTACCTTAAAATGACATCGAGGTAAGTTTTCATCTTTAAAAACATCTCAATGTTTCTGGGTCTGCATGGGGTTTCGATGTTAAAAGTGTTTTATTTTCCTGTTAACCAGGTACTTCTGAGTCACACCCCTTGGTTACTGTAGTAGTATCTCTTAGATACCGCAGTGTGTTGCTCCCTCTCTTAGCCACACTTAAGTCGTGGCTTTAGGTTTCTCATTATTTTCCACTCTTTTTAACCATTATATCAGTCTGTGACTTTCGTAACACTGAGCAACACATGAGAGACGTTAAAGATTTTTATTTGAGTTGAAGTAAAAATAAGCGAAGACCACTACTGTTTGTCTCCAGACGTTTACATTTTGATTCAGGTGCTTCGGTTGTAACCATGCACCCTCCTGTGGTAAATATGACTGACTGCTCTTTTTTCTTCTGCTCTTTTAAGCAAAGTAAAGCAGCAGTTCGGCTGAAAGAAGACATGAAAAAGATAGTGGCAGTGCCATTAAATGAACAGAGGGATTCTACCTGTAAGAAATTATTTGGAGTCAGTCTCCAAGAACTTCAACGGCAGGGGCTCACTGAGAATGGTATTCCAGCTATTGTGTGGAACATAGTGGAATACTTGACGCAAAATGGTAAGCTAAGGCATGTTTTAGTTCTGTTTGTTTTTATAGTTCTTGCATACAGGGAGTTCATATGAATTATTTTATAATGTATGATTAGAATATCTCCTAAAACACTTTAATTAGAATATCAACTTATTGTGTAATATACTCTTCCCTTAAAAAAGGACATTACTGCTTGGCAATACTATCTTGTCAACATTATCTTGACAATACCAATTTGATTAACAGCAGAGCGATCACTTTAATTATTTAGATTACTAGTTTGGAATGTTTTCTAGTTTTAATTGCTTAAATACAGTTAAAATATACTCTTCTAACATTAATAGTGAGTTCTCTTGATGAATTAAATTTCAACTGATAGTCATTAATTTTTAATGTAATCGAACACTTTCTGGGTATCTCTTTCAGCTGAGACCAATCATGAACTTACTGAATGCCTTGAAGGTGTTCAGACACTTAGTAGGGATACTAAAAAAATTATGCCTATTACCCTACTATTGGGGTGTCATTTATTTTTAGAGTGATAAAGTTAAGCATATTAAGCATTTGGAGAATAATATAGTACATTGCTCAATAAAAGGTACATTGTATCTCTTAGTTATTGAAAGCTTGTAGCCCACAGCTTTTTGATGATTTTATTTCAAACAAAACATAAACCTGGGTAATTTGAGAGAATGCTTCCATATCCCTCTTAAATCCTTTTGAAGCTATGGTGGTGTGATGAAGAACTCTAAACTACATAATAAATATCAATAAACTTTAAAAGATTTGGGAGGGAAACATTCTGAGGGAAAAGTTTAGAATTTTTATCATTTCTGTGCTAAAATAAGAATGGACTCATTTCAGAATGTAAAATTTGTAGGGATTTTAAAATATAAAACTTGAGACTTCAAATAAATTCTGTACAGTAGTTTTCCCTTATCCATGGTTTTGCTTTCCAGGGTTTCAGTTATGTATAGACCAAGGTCCAAAAATATTAAATGGAAAATTCTAGAAATAAATACTTCGTAAGTTTTAAGTTGCATGTTGTTTCAGGGAGCATGATGAAATCTCACTCTGTCCCCACTCAGGATATGACTTATCCTTTTGTCCAGCATATCCACCTGTGTAGGTCACCTGCCCATTAATCACTTAGTCTTGGTCTCAGTTATCTGGTTGTCTTGATATGGCAGCACTTGTGTTCAAGTGACCCTTATGTTACTTACTAATGGCTCCAAAGTGCAACAATAGTGATGCTGGCAGTTCAGTTATGCCAAAGAAAAGCCAAAAAGTACTTCCTTTAAGTGAAAAGATGAAAGTTCTTGACCTAGTAAGGAAAGAAAAAAAATCTAATGCTGAGGTTGCTAAGACCTATGGTGAGAACGAATCTCTCCATGAAATTATGAACAGTACATTGTTACAATTCTATTTTATTATTAGTTATTGTTGTTAATGTTTACAGTGCAAAATTACAAGTTAGAGGAAAACCCAGTACACGTGGAGTTTGGTACTATCTGAGGTTTCAGACATCCACTGGGGCTCTTGGAGCGTGTCCTGTGTGGATAAGGGGGAGCTACTGTACTTTGCGCAGTTTGCTTCAGGCGCCATATCTTCGCAGCATTACATGCCCCCTGCTGATAAGGATCCTTCATTGGAAATGAGTGGGAAGCACTGATCATATGCTGCTTTATGGGAACGTGTGTCACCTTTTGACAGGGACTATGTGGCAAATGGTTCATTCCTCAACAAGGTCAGGTATTTGTGTTAGTTGGAAAAAAAAAAAAATCTGTCTGCTCTGGTTACCAGGTATGTAGATGACAAAATGGTATTTTGTTCTGAAAACCGAAGAGCCAAACTTGTTTTCTTACCTTGAAGGATTTATCTCCTTATTTGGAAGGAAAATAAGCTATAGAAATGTCAAATTCTTAGAAAACAGCTGTGGGTTTCTTGAAATACTTTAAACAGTTAAACATGAAAGGTGTTATACATAGCACAGCAGGCAGATGGAAGCCTGGCCTACAAAATCTTGAAGCCAGGTGTTATCAAGTTAGAGCCTTGACAGGACTCATTTACATATCCAGTATGGAGTAAGACTGCATCCCACTGAGGTAGATACAAGTGGATCTCCAGGTAATTAATCTGTTAAATAGATCTGTTATTCAGTATTCATTTGCATGCCCAACTGTGACTACCTAAAATAATAATTTGGTTTTGGCATAATCAGTGTTCCTTTCCCCAAGATTGATTGAATAATAGGCTCTTGATTTTACTCTTATGTGAAAATCTTTTACATTTTTAATTTTTAAAATTATATGTAGTTTTGAATAGTCCCATACTGATGGGCATTGAATTGTTTCTAGTCTTCATTTACAAACAATGATTCCATAACTGACCCTTAACTTGTGTCATTTCAAGCACATGCAACTACAGACTAACTTCCTAGAAGTGGGCTGCTGGCTCAAGGTATATGTACATTTGTAATGAGCTCTGTAGGAGGTGAACCAGTTTACATTTACACCATCAATGTGTAAGAATTTTGGCAAAATCTGAATTGGGGTTATAGGTTTTCTTCTGCCCCTCCTTAGTATACTCTTAGTTTTAATAGGTATATTCAGGTAATGCAAACTGAACATTTTAGTGGGTTCAATCAATTATTCTTCATTGGAGATGTGAAATGGAATCGCTAGTGGAGTCTTTTCGGAATACACATGGATTGGCCACACCCCGTATCTACTGAATCAGAATCAGATGAGGCAAACTGAAGTAGGGCCTGGCACCTACGTTTTGAAAGGCTATATAGTCAATTACTACGTATACAACTAGACACCCCTTCTTGTATTTGAAACTATCCTGCTAATAAACCAAAGAACTTGTGTAAGGTTAAAGGGTGGTATAATGTTCATTTTATTTAACTATTTTGTAGTTTTTTCAAGTCATCAAATATTTATGTACGCCTGTGATTTTGGTCATACTTTTTAGTTGTTTTTTGTAAACCAGACAATTTAACAACTTGATATGAGGGAAAGCTATTATTGTAACGGAGTTTTAGGACAGAAAGCATTTATCAAAGCCTGTATCAAGGCCTTTAAACTGACTTTGGACTTTTTCCTTTAAAATATATAGTATAACTTACAAGACATATCATTTTAAAGTAACCTTGCTGACAGTGTTCATAGATTTCTTCTCCTTAGGGTGAAGGGACTATGAGTTATGCTGTTTTAAATAGCGTAGGAGTCTCAAGCCACCACCAGGTGTCAGAATGCACTTACATATTGTCATGTACTTCCTGAGCTGAAGTGTGCCGTCAGGCAAATTCTGACTTCTGGTATAGTTTCTAATAATATTCATACTATTTTGAAAGAAATATGTCAGTTGTACAAAAGAGTAGCTGTAAGACGTTAACTTAACATAATTTTTCTTTCATTTCTAAGCCACTATTAAGTTGCTGTTTTGTGACAATTAGCACAATGTATCTCCTGAACTCAAATATAACAGGAACTCTGAAATGTATGAGAGTAATTCTACTTCAGGAAATCATCTAAATATCGCCTTCTTATGAACATTTCTATTATAGTCATAACTTTCTAAAATTTTAGAGTAGGAAAATTTAAAGGTTATATAGTCTGCTTACCCTCGTATGGGCACTGCATATATTATTGCATCATAAAGGTGCTTTTAAAAACTGTATGGATTCTTTTTTCCAGAATGTGATATACCCATGTCCAGGAGTAAACTTCCCCTGGTCGAATATCGCTAAGTATCTTAAGAGTTATTTTGGGTGGGAGATATTCCTGAGGGAAGAGAGTTGCTCAGTAAATGGAATGGAGGCAGAAAAAAATGGTTGAGAAGCATTAAATTCAATGACTTCCATTTATACCTGATCAGTCTGCTATTAATAGTATGGTCCAGTGGGATCAGGAGGCTTGAGGAGCACAGTTCTTGGAGCTGGGTGGTTGTTTTGGAATTGCTGAGTGTGTATTTATTTAAGGGAAGGTTCAAAAAAACTTTGTTGGAAAAGAAAGCCTAAGGTCAGAGCTAGAAAAACACCATATGAAATCAGATCCAAGGGGCATTTGCTTGGCCAAAAACAGAAGGCAAGGTTAGGGTGAGGAGCTGAGTAAATATAGGAGCAGGACACAAAATTCTAGATTTTCAGGATTTGAGCTTTGACCAGAAACAGAATGCTCTTTTATTGGATGCTAGCTGACTGATACCTGGATAAATTTCTGAAGCTAAGGATGAACTTTTATGTAGTAGAGGGAAACAGACCTTGAATGAAGACTTTTAATGACAGCTGAAATCTCCGAAATAGTACCTGATATTCTGCAGAATTTAAGGAAATCGTATATCATATTAGTTATCCATTGCTGTGTAACAAATTACCCCAAAGCATAGTGGATTAAAACAATAATTATTACTATCTCACAATTACTGTGGGCAAGGAATCTGGGAATAGCTTAGTTGCGTCCTGTCTTAGTGTCTTTGACAAGGCTGCAATCACGATATCAGCCAAGACTTCAGTTATATCAGGACTCAGAAGGCAGACAGGGGAAAGATTCCCTGGCAAACTCAGTCATGCAGTTGTTCGCAGGATTCAGTTACTTTTAGACTGTTGACCTGAGGGTCTCAGTTACTCACTGGTTGTTGGCCAGAGACCCACCCTTAGTTCTTTACCCACGGTCCTTTCTATAGGGTAGCTAACAAAGTAAACACAGTGGCTGTTTCATCGGAGTGAGCAAGCCAGAGAGAGACAGAACAAGCATGATGGATTGTCACAGTTTTTATAACTTAATCTCAGACGTGACACCACATTTGCTGTATTCTGTTGTTAGAAGCAAGTCACTAGGTCCAGTCCACACTCGACTGAAGGGGATTACAATGGGTATGATACCAAGAGGTTGGGGATCATGGGGACTATTTTGGAAGCTGCCTACCAAACATACTGACTGGTATCTCTTCTGATTAGATGGTGCCCTGACCATAGTGGTTGCTAAATATTTTTCATATCATCCTTGGTCTCATAATTTTTGTCACGATTAGAGCTAAAATTAATATCAACTTTTTGTTTTCTGAAACAAGGTCTCATTCTGTTGCCCAAGTAGAGTGCAGTGGCATCATAACAGCTCACTGCAACCTCAAACTCCTGGGCTCAAGCAATCCTCTTGCCTCACCCTCCCCAATAGCTAGTACTACAGGTGTGAACCACCATGCCTGCCTAATTTTTTTAATTTTTTCTAGAGGTGAGGGTCTTGCTATATTGCCCAGGCTAGTCTCCAACTTCTGGCCTCAAGTGATCCTCCTGCCCTGGCCTCCCAAACTGCTAGGATTATAGCCCTGAGCCAACTTCACCCAACACATACCAACTTTTGATATTGATGTTCTTCGCGGCCAAATAATATGTGGAAGCACACAAACATCTTACCAGACTACAAACTCCGTAAGGATAATGGTAGTGTTTGAATGTTTTTCTCACGATTTTTTTTTTTAGTACCTAACATAGTGCCAGGCACTCATTACATATTTGTTGAATTAAAGAGTTCATAAAGTATTTTATCAAGTTATAAGTTAAAATGAAATCAGCTTCCTCTTTTGCTTTAAAAAGAGCAATTACCAGATAAGAGAAAGATGCAGACGCTGTAATATAAACAATCACCTCCCCCAAAATTCTAATAGACTTCAACGCTTATGTCATTGCTAACATTCACCATTAGACTCTCGAGAGTGTCGAGTTAAGTCCTTGGTGTACTCTCAGGAATATTGTTTCCTACGCCTTCAGAGTCCTCCGCTGTCGGACACGTTTGCTCATGCGGTGTACTGTGTCCTTAAACCCAATGCGCTGAGCTGGAAATCATTATCTTCTGCCCTAAACCAGCTATGCCCCCATCCCCACCCCTTCGCCTTATCTTTTACGGTGTTTATTTCCTGGATTTCTGTTTTTCAAACGTTAAGGTTACCCTTTTACCAAGTCGTGTTTATTCTTTGTTTTTTTACTACTTTTCCACCATAATCTCAGTCTTACTGCCTTGCAGTAGAAGATAGTCTCCCTAAGGCAAGCTCTTTGCCCTCTCCATTCTCCACTTCTTAGCTAGCTGAGTCTCCTTAAACCCTGATTGTATTGTGTCTCTTCCCCCACTTAATGCTCCCGTGAGAGTCTTCGCTCTTTAACTTGGCATTCCTAGGCCCTGTCCCGTTTCTTCCATTTTATTACCTGTCGGTCTTTGACCTGAACAGCCCACATTTTCATCTGCCTACCTTTCTTTGTGCTATCCTGTTTCTGTTTCTCAGTTCAGATTTTTTTGGTTCCTTGTCAAGGATAGATCAAGGTTTTGTAGGTCCAGATGCTTAATCCTTTTGAAACCTCTTTAAGAAAAAGAACACAACATGAAGAATACAGAATTAGGAACAGAGCTTGGAGAGGGCCCAAGAAAAATGAGAAAACCTGCAGCTTAAGCTACATTAGATTCACACTACATCAGCCCCAGCGCTTCCGTTTTGCTTACGCTTCAGCCAAAGGTTAGCTTTACCTCCTCCGGGAGGCCTTCTCTGCTAAGCCCCGCTGACACCGATATCCCTCTCAGTTGACTTAAGGATCTAGTCTTATGCCACTCCATAGTCTCCTGCAGTCTTACATTTTGGATTTAGTGATTACTGAAGAAATACTGCTTATTTCTTAAACTATTACAAAGGTAATCACATATAGTTCAGGAGTTTCTTACATACGTGTCATGCTTTAAAATAGTTGTTCATGAAATCCTAACCTACTATTAGAGCCCAGGGTAAGTTTCTGTTATGTACTGTGATTATATAAATTAAATTTGTGTAGTATTACATTTTCTATGTTCGTATATGGCATAGGCCTTATTTTTAGAGGTCAGCTTTTATAATAATCATATGATCTTTTTAGTTGATATGTAGTGGGTATGAAGACTGATGAGTGTAAGAAAACATTTTTATAAAATGCAAAAATCTTCCAGTGATCGATAATTATACTAGTCAGAGAATCCTATGCTGAGATTATTTATTCCTATTGTTGTTCTTTAGATTTTGTATCTGTTTGTGAGAAACCTCTATTTATTTTCTGTGTCTACTCTGCTGTTCCAGGACTCACTCAAGAAGGCCTTTTTAGAGTGAATGGGAACACGAAGGTAGTGGAACAATTGCGACTGAAGTTTGAGCGCGGAGAGCCCGTGGAGCTCGGGAGAGATGGCGACATCTGCTCAGCAGCCAGTTTGTTGAAGCTCTTCCTGAGGGAGCTGCCGGATGGGGTGATCACCTCGGCGTTACGTACTCGATTCATTCAGCTCTTTCAGGGTTAGTGTGGTAAATCCTTTTAGGAGTTAAAACAATTTTATTTTCTGGTGAAAACTAAGCTTTTAAATACTTCAAAGTTAAATATGAAAATAAGCTCTTAAGTACTTACGGTCTTTCCGTAACTACCACCTTGCCATTTTACTCTAGGCCCTCATCTCCTACCTAAAATAATACTAAACTGAGTATGAAATACCATTATTAAATGGAATTTCTGAGATCACTGGCATATGAATACTTCAGTAATATAATATTGAGAAGCCCTGATGCTTTTGGGTCAAAGAAATTCTTTTCTGACTAGTGACTGCCATAGAAGGAATGAGAAGAAAAGAAGAATTTAGAAAATATTAATCAAATTGTGATTGGTTAGTGACCTTTGAGACTGAAAGCTCTCTGGTGTGCTTGCTTTTTCTCGTAAGCAAGATTGAGGCCTAAAATAATTGTCTTCGTTTTGTGAGGTAAAAATTGATGTACGAAGCAATTTTATATGAAGGAATTCCTTTTTTAAGTGTAGTAATTGTGAGCATAAACATTTGAGTTCTCTTACTCAAACATTATTGAGTTTCTCTTACCATATTTAGGAAGGCCTAAATATGGTAAGAGAAAAATTATTTATCCTTGAAGAGCTATTTCTTTCCTTATTTTTTCCCAAGTCAAAGATGAAAGGGAAAAATGTATTTCTAAGAGTGTTAGTTGCCAGATTAAGGATGTTACTTAAGCTGGATGTGGTGGTGTACACCTATAGTCCCAGCTGTAGTCCCACGCTCCCAGCTTGAGCTCAGGAGTTCAAGACCACCCTGGGAAAAAACATAGTGTAGCGAGACCCTATCTCTTTTTGTTTTCATAAAATAAAAAAAAAAATTTAAAAAAAAGGGAAGCCACATTCCCGTACAGCAGTGGTATAAACATTCGCATGTAGTAAAGAAAGAGATACATAAGAAGGCAAGATAAGATGAGGAAGAAGGTGCCAGAAATGCTTTACCCCACAAAAGACCATTTTCAAATACTAGGTAAAAGTGGTGAGGTTGTGTTGGAAAATTACACTGGTCACCCCCACTGGGCACCCACTAGGGAGGGAGATCTGTCATAGCTCCCCAAGGCGCTCAGGTCAGCAGTGCCTTCTCGCCTGGCCTCTTCTCACTCCTCCACAGCCCCTGGCTACACCAGGTAGTTCTTTTAGAAAATTACCCACATCTTGTTTCTTTCTTCAGTGTTCCCATCTGGTCCTCAGGATACACATGCACATCCTTGCTAAGTTCTTAAAACGGAGGTCAGTCCCAGAGCAGAGCCCTGTTTCTTTGTGCTGCCACCCAAGGCACCTCTAGCCAGCCTGTCTGTGTTAGACTCTTTCAGATGTCTCCGACTCTTTCAGGAGTTTTGGACTGTTCAAACTCCCTGCGTGGTTCTCTGATGTCCCCTCACTTGGCTTGGGGAAAGTCAGGGAAAGCATTTTATTTCTCCAACAACTCTCCCTTTAAACAAATCCTTACTCTCTAATCTTTAACTTCAAATTTTAAATTTCATGTTTCTGCTTAAATGTCCTTGAGGTAGGTGATAGATGGATGGCCCAAGGCTTCCAGACCCGTTTTTGGTCTCACCTTAACAAGTTCTATATAGCTATTCTAGTACCTCTTTGTAGAATGGGTGGGCCTATCACAACCTTTGTTTTCTATATCTGGGGCCTCAGCCCCAAGTTGTGTTAATTTGCTAGACCTGTCCTAACAAAATGCCACAGACTGGGTGGCTTAAACAAGAGAAATTTATTTTCTTGCAGTTCTGAAAGCTGGAAATCCGAGATCAAGGTGCCAGCAGCGTTGGTTTCTGGTGAGGCTTTTCTCCTTGTCTTGCAAACGGCCACCTTCTCGCTATGTCATCACATAGCCTATCCTCTGTGTGGGCGCTCTTCTGATGTTTCTTATAAGGACACCAATCCTATCAGATTAGGATCCCATGCTTATGACTTCATTTAACCTTGATTATCTCTTTAAAGGCCCCAAATACATTCTGAGGTACTGGAGGTTAGAGTTTCAACATACGAATTTTGGAGGAACACAAATCAATCCATTACAGTGATGCAACAGGAAAAAATATTATTTTGTTTGTAATCTTATTTGGCCACTTTATTTTTCAAAAAATGATTTTTGTTTTTTGAAAAATGCATGATATAATCATAGATAACAAAATTATTAAATATTGGAAATAGTGATACAATATGAAAGCAAAAATTACAAAACGATTTGTTCTGGTTATCTACAGTGCTTTGGCTTTCTGTGTCATTAAGTGACATTTGGTAAGTGATATATTTGAGGCTTGTTAATCCCAGTGTTCTCTCTTAGACTATCTAATTGAAGTGTGAATAACTACTTGCTATTTTGGTTCCTCTCTGTGTAAGAGGCACATATTAGCTGCATCTAGTCAGCCATTTTGGCCCCAGGTCTGTACTTTCTATTTTTATAATCTCAGGTGTGTTTTGGAAATAGGTATGAATTGTAAGTGATAAAAAGATGGCAGAATAGGATTCATTTAATTTAGGATTAACTAGAAATGTCTTTGTTTGAATGTTCCATATTGAAAAATTCTTCTATAATTATTTCTATCTTGTAATTGAGTATTTTTATTGTTATTTGATGACTTGGAATTAGATAAGTCTATCATTTTTTTTTAGTACCTTCTACATCAGCGGTCCCCAGCTTTTTGGCACCAGGAACAGGTTTCATCTAAGATAATTTTTCTATTGGGGGTGGGGTGGGGGGAGGTCAGGCGGTGATGCAAGTGGTGGGGACTGTTCGTAAATACAGATGAAGCTTTGCTCACTCGCCGCTCACCTCCTGCTGTGTGGCCTGGTTCCTAAGTTTCATGGAAGACAATTTTTCCATGGCCAGGGGATGGGGGGGTGCTCAGACGATGATGTGTGGCGCGGTTCCTAATAGGCCACGGACCAGAACTGGGCCTCGGCCCAGGGGTTGGAGACCGCAGTTCTGTATAGATACTGGATGTACAAAGAAATAAAAGATTACACATCTTAATTTCAAGGGGTGTATGATTTAATTGAGGAGGTAGAATTTGTGTTCTGTATATTCTACAACGGTTTTTCAAATGAGCAATAAGAATGTCCAGTCAATGGTAACTGGGGGTGATATTTCAGCAAACTTCCCGTTGAAAATTTGCTGAAATATCAACTCACAATTAAGGCTGATTAATAAGAGGAAGAGGTTTATTTACTGTGTGCACAAGGAGAATCACAGAGTGATTACCCAATATCCTGATGGGATCCAGATATTTTTATTTTTGTACCCTCTTTTTAGAGGGGAGAGGGAGATGAGGAATATAGGTAATTCTGTTTAGGGGCAAAAATGGTTGCTAGGGAGGATGAATGGCTGGGGGAAACATAGTGACTTGTAAATTAACTTGAGAGACACATGTTTAAAATGATTTGGGCCAGGTCTGGTTGCATTCTTGATTTTCTTTCCTGCAATATAGTGAGATAACAGGGAAGAAAAGGGAAGCTGATTGTTATTTTGGTGGGTCTGTCTGATTATGCGGATAGAGGGAAAGCCCATTCCAAGGGCCTGTTGATCTGTAAGGGGCTTTAATTCAAAATACTCTTTATACCAAGGAGTCATATTCTAGGGTGAAATTTCCTGAGCTCCTTCATAACTGACAAGGGGAGAAGGAAATCAATCTGGATGATGGTGGTCAGAATACATTTTATAGAACCAGTAAGATTGGAGTACATAAGATTAACCAGGATGGTGAGGAAGACCTTTTAGGTGAGGAAAGAGCATGAGCAGAAACACTAAGAATTGTCTGACAAAGCTATCTGTAGCTAAGAGAGATTTGCAAAAGATTGATTGAAAAAGTAAATTGAGGCCAGACGGTACAGTATCTTGAATATTTGCTAAGGAATGTATATTTATCTATAAGTACTAAATTTTTTGAAGAAATAGTTCATATGATAGAAGCAGTATTTTAGGCAGTGCTGTGTAAGGTGATTGGTTGGAAAGATGCTGGGTGCAGGGAGAATATCTAGAAGATAAACAGAAATCTAGGTCATGGTGCTAGGATCTGTCTAAGAAAAAGAGTTGGAAATGGAATTTAAAAAATTGTGGTAAGTATACATAACATAATGTTTAGCATTTTAATCATTTTTAAGTAAAATTCAGTGGCATTAAGTACATTTGTAGTGTTCTGCAACCATCACCACTATCCATTGCTAAAGCTTGCTTTCTCATTATTCAAAATAGAAACCGGTAATGGGATTTTAAAGGAAGCTTATGGGAAGAAAAAAATAAAAGTCTCAGGACCCCCAAAACTCACTCTGCCAAAGGGAGAACTGAGTCTGGGGACTTGACATGCAAGGACTGCCGTGTCTCTGATGAGATCCCAGAACCACGTGGTGGCAGACAGCCAGTTTGTCAGGCTGCTGTGAACGCGTGCTAATACATCAGGAAGAAAGTTTTTTTTTTTTTATTTCAGAATATTACGGGGTACAAAGATTTCGGTTACGTATATTGCCTTTGCACCACCCAAGCTGGAGCTATAAGCGTGCCCATCCCCCAGACAGTGCACTCTGCACCCATTAGTTGTGAACTTGATCCAGGAAGAAAGTTTTGAGGCAAGGTTGTAGTAGCACCAGGGAGAGCACCTTGTGAAGTTAATGCTTAGACAAGGCCTGGGGCAACTATTATGCTTTTGTCTTCAGTAATTCAAATGTTCTCTTTTCCGTCCATACCTAGGGTGGGGCCTTGGCATTTTAAAATGCTTCAGCTTGTCAGACCTGATCTTTTGTCCTGAAAGGAAGAGACAGCCTTCCACTTTCTAGGAACCTTCTGTGGCTGACTAATACTCCTTGCCTACCTCCAGGTGAATTTGGTATTTATTCCAAAGGCTCAGATGCTGTTAAACTTGGTGGTGTCAATCTTGAATGATGAGATTCAGAAAATATGATTAAGTATAGAGTTTATTCGAGTGCAAAGCTCGAGAATAGCTACCTGCGAAACACAGACTCCAAAGGATTAGGGCCAGTGCTCCAAAATGGAAAAGTTAAAGTTTCCCTTATACAGGCAGAGACAGAGAAGTTTAGCAGGGTTACAACATTTTTCATACGAGGTCAGTATATACAGTATATACATTATAGCGATTTGTTTGACTACAGCTTGCTGTAGCAAGCCCAAGGAAGATTGCTTTAACATTCCCTAAGGGGAATATTATTTCTGGCACCTTTCACTATTTTCTAATCTACAATATAGGAATAAGGGAGTTAATCTATAATTGGAGAAGCAGAAGTTGAAGCTACATGCTACGTGACTGAGGCCACATAGTCACATTCCTGTCAAGGCTGCGATAATTTACAGTTCCAGCAGCTTTAAGTTTGAATTATTTAATTTCACAGTAGGATCTGATGATCTTTAGTACGTGCCTTGCTCAGAGATCTAGCTGTTTTTATCAAAGAGGAGAGATTCCTGATGTGGCATCTTGACAATTGATCCCTTAATAAAAATAATGAAAGCTAAAAGGGGAGGATTATTTGGAGGCCATGATGAAGAACTTATTTTAAATGGACAAGTAAAATGAAGGTCAGTGTTTATGAGAGGGATTAGGGATCATCAACTGTCAAGAGTCACGAAGTCTGTTAATTTAGCAAGGAGACTTTATTTCTTATAAAGAGTTGCAACCTGGAAGCTGGCCTTCCTGACAGGCTGGGAAGTGAGACAGGCACTTTAAGGGAGGGAGAGGTAAGACAGGAATTTATGTCGAAGAGGTTGGTCAAGTATACATATTCAACAGGTTACATGGGAGCTATGAATATTTATGAAGGAGCCCCACACATGCCATGATCACTTTGGGGTGGAGATTTAACATTTAAATGTATTATAATTAGGTCTTATATGTAAAAAGGTGAAATGTAGGACACGAGTCCTTTAACTGCACATCTTCGGGAGACTGGCCAGAACCAATCCACAGAAGGCAGTTGTTTATTAAGGAGAAACTCTTTAGGGTCCAAAATAGCCATCATATCAGAACCATAAAAACAGGAGGAAGGCGCCGGAGTCGGATGAAATAAGTGAAGAAGTCTTCTGGCCTTTTGTTCTTCTCAAGTCAGCCTTTGATGAATCTAGTAACGATTAGTAAGGAGAAGGGAGGTAGAAGCAAATGGGACATGGCCAGCATCTGTCCTGTCATGGCCAGGAACTTAAAACTTTTGGCATCTTTTAGGTAAGGAGGGTCCATTAGTCTGTGGAAGGAGGGTACAACTTTTATTTCGGTTGTCTGGATGAAGATGCACATTTCATAGTCATCTATTTAGACTCCTCAGTGTTTGTAATTTTGAGCATCAGTTATGTTTGGACAATATTATAGATACAAATAGATAATAACAATAAGCTATTTTTTTAATTTCTTTCATCACAATTTAAATGCCTGTTCTGTGCCAAGATTTTGCCTAGGTGCTTGTGTTTGGTTTCTAACTCCTATTACAGCTCTTCCTACAAATATTTCGTAGGTAAGGAAAGTGAAGCTCAGTGAGGGTAAGTTACTTGCCAAAGAGCAAGAAGCTAGAATGAGCAGAGCTGGGATCTGCTGGGCTCTAAATGCCAAGCTTTTTCTATTATACTGAGTGTATTAGTCAGCTGGGGCTCCCATAACAGAAATAACACAGACTGGGTGGCTTAAAAACAGAAATTTATTTTCTCGCAGTTTTGGAGGCTGGAAGTCCAAGATCAAGATGTTGACAGAGGTAGTTTCTGGTGAGGGCGCTCTCCTTGTCTTTAAGCTGGTCACCTTCTTGCTATGTACTCACAGGGCCTTTTCTCCATGCTGGAGCACTCCAGGTTTCTGTTCCTCCTCTTGCAAGGACACCACTCCTATCTGATTAGGAGCCCACCCTTATGGCCTCATTTAACCTTAGTTACCTTAGGTTTAACTTTGACCTTTACCTTACCTTAGGTTAACATTTAACCTTTCAGGAGGACTATATCTTCACATGTAGTCACATTGGGGGTTAGGGCTTCAACCTGTGAATTTTGGAGGTAGAAAATTCTGTTCATAACACTGTGCTTTTAAAAATTTACCAAATTTGAGAAATGTTTGAGTGAGAAATAAATTAGTAAAAAGCCTACAGTGGGATGTTAATTAGGTAGTCTCTGGGCTAGAAATCATTCTTATAGAATTGATATGTTTTTGTCTTGGAAATCCTTAATGTCTAGGGAGGCTAGGAGTAAGGAATGAGTTTAAAATATATGATATGCTATGGAAAAAATGATACTGGGATATGTTTTCCTTATTTGTGCAGATAATTTTTGTAGGTTTTCTTTGTGTTTAATACTGATTTTCTTTGAGAATATATTCCTTTTAGTGGTGATAATACTGCTATTAAGTGACTACCTACTATTTAGTTTAATATGTAGCAGATATTTTGCTTATATAATCTTTTTTAAATCTTTGCACCAGCTCTAATGAGATATAGGCAGTGTAATCTCCCTGTCGAAGTAAGTAATTATAGCATGTGGCTTAGAGAACAGGCTCTGCCTCTGTTCTAACTGATTTCAAATCTCAGTTTGCCCTTTTGTTCTTTGCATTAGTAGGGCCAAGTTACTTAACCTTTTTTTTGCCTTATTGTGTTAGTTATCTATTGCTGCATAACAATTACTAAATTTGGTGGCTTAAAACAATAAACTTATATTTTCTCTCATAGTTTCTATGGGTCAAGAATTCAGGTGTGGTTTAGCTGGGCACTTCTGGTTCAAGGTCTCAGGAAGTTGTCGTCAAGGGGTTGGCAAGGGCTACGGTCATCTGAAGGCTTGACTAGGGCTGGAGGATCTGTGTCCAGGGTGGCTCACTCACGTGGCTGGCAATTTAATGCTCCTCTTGGGAGAATGAAACTCAACTCCTCTCCATATGGGCCTCTCCAGGTGGCAGCTTGAGTGTTCTGATAACATGGTAGCTAGCTTCCCCCAGAGTGAGCAATTCAAGAGAGAGATGGAAGCTATCCTTTTTATGATGTAGCCCCAGAAGTTAAATAGCATCATTTGTACCTTGTTTGTTGGGAGTGAGTCATTAATGTGGTCTGTGTTCAAGGGGAGGGGAATTAGGCTCTATCTTTTGAAAGGAGATGTGTCAAGCTTTGTGGACATTTTTAAGCCACCACACTTAGTTTCCCTGTTAAATGGAGATAATAGTGATGTTTGCTTCCTGAGGTTATTGTGGATATTCAAAGCATTTATCCACATAAAACACTTAGAACAATGCCATTTAATATAATATTTTAAAAATGCCAAACCAGTGCTTCTCAACCGTGACAGCCCGTAAGAATTGCCTAGGAAGCTTAGAAAAATCCCAGAGATCTAGTCACACTGCAGGCCTATTAAATCCTCATCTGTGGGGATGGGACATGGGCATCCGTATCTTAATGTAATCTCCCTTCCCTGTGCTTATGTCCCAATTCGTCCTCAGTCTTCACTCCTGTCCCTTGCTTTGTTGGTTATAAAAAGACAAGCCATTTAGTGTGATTCCCTCCATTTTTTTTCACCTTCCAGGTTAACATTGGTCTCTTACCCTTTCTCTATTCTAACTTCCTGTCTCTTAAAAAATTACAAAGAGTTACTTACAGAAGAATAAATGCAATTACCTGCCTAATGATTAGGAAGGAGAAGGGAAAGGAAAAAAAAAATTGGTTTCAACTTGGAGTTAAGTTTAAAATTCTTGCCCAAATTAATCGAAACTTGAACTTTCAATTGTTGGTTGAGTTGATAAATAACACAAGATGGATTAAACCTGCTATAAATTCTTTTGGGAATCTTTTTGGATTGGCTACCAATTATCAATAATTTTTATATAATTTTAATAAAAGTTTAAGCCTGCAAATATATATTACGTGTTATATATAGCATAGGTCTTTTTTTTTTTTTTGGAATTAAGTCAGTGATTGATAAATTGCTTTTCAATTGTTAAATTGCAGCGAAGGCATTAGGTTTGGTATTTTATTGCTCACATTGAAAATTAAGACACTGTTCTGCCAACGAGTTCACAGTTTTGTTAGGAAAATACAACATATACACAAAGAGCCAAGGTACGCAGCATAAAGTGGAGTTGAGGGAGAGAGGAATCAGAATTTCTAAGTCAGATGATCAGCAGGGTTTTAAGGAAAAGGTGGTACTTGAGCTGGGCTTTGGAGGACTGGTAGAATCCCACAGGCGATGTGCTTAGGCAGAGAGGATTGCATGAACAAAGGCATTCTGAAAGCACAGACGTGTGCTCGAACAGTGAGTATAGTGTGTGTGTGTGATGGGGTGGGGGTAAATGTAATTGGATTTGGTGATCTTCCAGTAAAATTATTAATTAAATACTGAAGTGGCACATTCCTAAGTTATTTTATTACCCTCAATAAAATTCAACATCTTCAGTGGACATATTTTTCTCTGTTTAAAGAAATCTTATTAAATCAATATAGTTTTATTAAAAATAGATTTCTAAAGAAAACCAGATCTCCTACCACACCCTTTGGCACTCCTCAGTTCTTTCCCAAAAGAAATCGGTTTTAACTCGCTTAGCTGTGCTTTTGGTGTTTGCTTCCACTTAATAATATACTTAATAGTGGTATATTTTGATTGCTCACTTTTGAACATTATCTCATCAGTTCTGCTTATGAAATATATAGAATTAGCTCTGTTACATTTTCATTTATTCCAGTTTCTCCTAATATTGTTATATCACAATTTTAGTTAAATTTTTAATTACTGTTTGACTTGTTTTAACTATAAAGGGGTGTGTTTGTGTGTGTGAGATATTTCCTGATACTAATATTTGTCTTATATTTTCACTGACATGATTTTGTGTAAACCTATCTTCAGGGTTTTGTCTCCCCCCCCCCCACCCCCAACTGTTCCAGTAGCTCCACTATTAACTATTTTTTTCAAAATTATCAAATAATTTATCAATGCCTAGGCCGGGCGCGGTGGCTCACGCCTGTAATCCTAGCACTCTGGGAGGCCAAGGCGGGCGGATCGTCCTGAGCTCAGGAGTTCGAGACCAGCCTGAGCAAGAGCGAGACCCTGTCTCTACCAAAAATAGAAAGAAATTAATCGGCCAACTAAA
>RJWJ010032966.1:0-18191 GCA_004363605.1 Indri indri
AGGACCTTCAGAAAGCGATCAATATGCTGCATGTATGTACCAATACACGAACAGCACTAACAGCATGTGTGTGCATCTCTCTAGATAGATAGATGGGTATATACATACATATGTGTGTGTGTGTGTGTGTGTGTGTGTGTGTGTGAATGCAAAGAAGGAAGGAGAGAAAAGGCTGGAGAAAACGCACTTTATTTTAACAAATTGACTCACACCATCATGGGCACTGACAAGTCTGAAATCCACAGGGCAGGCCAGCAGACTAAATACCCAGAAAAGACTCCAGTTGCAGTCTTCAGTCTGAAGGCAGTATTCCTTCTTCAGGGGACCTCAATCTTCTCTCTTAAGGCCTTCAACAGATTGGATGAGGCCCACCCACATTCTGGAGGGTAATCTGCTTTACTCAAAGTCTACTGGTTTTAATGTTAATTCCTTCTAAACACACCTTCACAGCAACATCTAGACTGGTGCTTGGCCAAGCAACTGAGCACTACCCAAGTTGACTCATCAAAGTAACCATCACAATTGAATAAGATATAACCAGCCACTTGTGGTCCTGGCGGAACAGATGCAAAGGCTCTAAGGTGGGAAAAGGTGGGAGGTGTTGAGGAACAAAAAGAAGACCAAGGGGCTGAATCCCCATGGTGTGCTGGAGCCTGTTCATACCATCTCCCAAGAGTTAATTGCAAACATTTCTTTCCAATTCCAAGGTCAATGACATCACACTGGTAGCTTGCAATCACCGATGGTGGGAGAATTTACACTAGAGTAATGAGCAAATGCTACCAACCATGGCTTTTATTTCTCCCACTTTTTAAGCATTTACCAGCACAGTACTGATGGGAAGAACTAAAGGGGTAGGCATGGGCCTTATATGGCTCATCTAAAAATCTAGCTCAGTGTAATGATTGACATTTTCCAGTCATATTATGAGTCAAAAGGATTCACAGTGTATTGGTAAATGTGCTTTGTAGGGAAGCAGGAGCCCAAGTAGGAGAACTAGTGAGATGATTGATGAAGTCTAGAGAAGAGATGGTGGGGCCTAGGCTAGAGTGTGGGAGGCACAAGGAGAGAGGTGAACAGTTTTGCAGGGGACATTTGGATGGGGTGCTGATGATATTTCTTGGGTGCAGGAAGGTATAAGGAGATAAATTCAGAGTGACCCCTAGGTTATTGATTTAAGCAACTGGGCCCAGGTTGGGGTTCTTTTATGAAATGGCGAACACTTAGGAGGGAGAGTTTCAGCAGGAAAATTTGGGGCAGAAGTGAGGGGAAGTCAGTTTTTGCTTTGGCCCTATTGACTTTGAGATGCCTGCTACACTGAAATGCCTAAAGTCATTAACGGAGAAGTTTTATGTGTAAACTTATATTTGGCACTCAATGGAAAGATCAGGCCTGGAGATGTAAATGTGGGAATCATCTCCATACAAATGCTAACTTTCCTAAGGAAATAATCAGAAGTTCAGAGACTTATAGGTTAAAATAAAAGAAGGACAGGAAAGGATATATGCTAAAAGGCTAAAAGTGTGAACTTAAGGACTCAATATATTAACATGGTTTGCTCTGACTAGTGTAATTGTGAGTAATTTAAATATTCTTTAATTTTTTGTCCTTTAGAAATTCACTATAACAAATTACTTCTAAAATTAGAAGGAAATCTTATTTTAAAAGAAATGTTAAAAGATTAGATTAATGATAAAATTAAAATATCTAATATAAATAGCACCAAATTCTATCTAGCCATTGAGTAATTTAACTGTTTCTTTGACCTGAAGAGCTTTCAGTTATGTAAGCACACTGTTGTTTATTTTGCTTTCTCATTGTTAAATAATACATGTATGTTATAGGCACATTAGAAAATACAAAGAATAAAGGGAAATAAATTACATACTACTGGATATTTCACTTTATTGATCCTATTTTATCCACTGTGATATACTTCTATCTTATTATAAAAACCGTGTGCTATTAGCCCCTTAATGGTGTATTTTTATCAGAGGTCACAAAACGTTCACTACTTCCCATGGTTTTACATCCTGTGATAGTGATCTACAATGTTTAGGCTCCATGGTACTATTGCAGTCTAGTGTTTCACTGGAATTTTTCATTTTCACTTAAATGCCATAAAACTGCAACCTTAAATTTATTGCAATATTTACATATATGACAGCTGTTAAAACTACAGTAGTTGAAATACACTTAGGGAATAATTACCAGGGCAAATGTGTATATATACACACACTTTCATGTAAGTTATTTATTGTAACTTTGAACTTTTTTCCCCTGTGGTTAAAAAAAGGAGACATATATGTTGATTATTTATGTAATAAAATTACCCAATTCTCTCTCTTCATTCATGCATTTCTTTATTCATGTCAATATTTACTGTAAAGTTTATAAAGAGCCTACTGTGTGCCACACAGTGAGCCAAAGGCAGCACAGTCAGGGAAAAGGGCACATAAATGGAAAAACAGTATTGCCATGTGGCAAGAACTGTTGAAAGGGTATAATCAAAATGCTTTGGAATCACACAGGGGAATGGAGAAGGTGATCCTTGAGCTGGGTGTTAGAGGATGAACGAGCATTTACCAGGCAGCATGTGCACCTGCAAGGAGCTACACAAGGAGGAAAAATGATTGGGGCAGGAAATAAAGTTCAAAAAGGGGTTTTAGATCAACTTGTGATGGGTCTTGCGTGCCAAGTGAAGGAATTTAGATGATGTGTTGCAGGTCACAGGAAGTCAACGGACATTTCTTTGCATGGAGACTCTCAGGATCAGTTTGGGCTGGAAAGAACATTTTGCAGCAATGTGAGGACAGATCAGATTGGGGAAAAAACAGGTAAGATGGACACTGGTGAGAGGCTGAGTTCAGTGCAAGAGATAAGAAGGGCCGAAAACCTTGGCAGTCTCTGAGGATGAAGAGGAGGGAGGTGATTTGGTCAGTAAAAATAATGATTGATTAAAGGGAGAACAGAGTGAGGAAGAAAGAAAATAGAGAAGAAAATTTTTAAAAGAAAGTTGGGTGTGAAAATCAGAGATTGGGAAGTAATTTGAAGAAGGGTTAGAATCAAATAAAAATTTTTTAAAGGTTAAGTGAGATTCAAGCATGTAGATAAAGGAGGAGATATTGGGGGGAAAACAGAGTAATAAACTTTTCTAAATCGAGATCAATATGTTTGAAATACTTAATGTCTTAATTTTACCTGGGTAGAGGTGGGAGAAAACAAAAGGGCTTTTCAGAGATTTGCTTTCATCTAGACTACATAGGAGCTTTGGAAGAAGGGGAAACAAGAATTTTGAAGATGATCAGAAGGAAAGTGCCTGGCACAATGAAGTTAAGAACCCTGACCTGCCCTCTCACCTTTCAGATCACTAAGCGAGTTTCCATGATGAGCAGGGAACTCACCCCGAAAGCAGAAGAATGGGTGGAGTCACTAGTTTTGCAGTGGAATGGTGCTTGCTGGTGCCAAAGGGGAGAGATGCTTATAGATTTGACACTTTCCCCTTAGTGTACACTTTCCAAATGGTGCCATCGCTTTACAATAACATGCAGATCATATATGGATCAACTGAACTAAGAATAAAGTCTGTGTTCTAGTGCTAGCTGTTTTGGCTCCATCACCTACAAATATGACTTTGGACAAATGACCTTACTTTCACTTTTGTGAATTTCAATCTCATCATGTATAAATGGTGTTATTAATGTTCTCTACCTTCCCCATTGTGTTTTGTGAAGAATAAATGATAATGCTAAGAAAAAGGCATTGAGAATTGTAAATCACAATTCAAATGCAAGGCATTCAAGTGGTTATTGTCATTATTATTGCCATGTTCACTCAGCTAAGATCATAGGACCCAAAAAAATCTGAGAACTTGCTTATGACCAATAAAGGTCTTATTTGGTTTAGGGGCTCAAGGAATCTTCAACTCGCGTGATTGAGTTTCACCAATCGCAAGTCATGCATCAAGAATCATGATAAAAATCAGGAACATGAGACTTTAAAATTAAGTCTTTTTCATCACCCTCTGATTCTTCCTATTCCCCCAGTTCTAACTCCTAAATTGATCCTAGCTACCAGGGCCAAATTGCAAAGTAGGAGATTTCTTGGGCACATTCCTTGAACTATTTGTGCACTCTGCTTTTATGCTTTCTGCGTAGAGAAAGGGAAAGAGAAAAAATCAGGTGGCCCTGACAGTTATACAGAACTTCCTCCCAACAATTTCCTTAGTAGAGCCCCAGAGGCTCTGTGTGAACCAATCCTGCCCAGCCCCCACCACATGGCCTCCATGCCAAGCCCCTCTGGCCTCAATACTGCTCACAGGTCACCTCGACAGCTTCCCTGACAACAACATACAAAAAAGCAAAACACGCCTGATCGTGTTCTATTGCCCTTGCTCTGCTCGCAACACTCGGTCAACAGCAGTTGCAGAACACACCTATTTGTTTCTTTACCCCTTCCCAGCCATGTATTATAATAGTTGAACAAAAGAATGAATGCATCTGTAAATGGATGTATTAATTTCAAATGTCCTGTGTTCTTAGAAGGATTCTCAAAATTTAAAAATATAAAGTATTATAGTATGAGGATAATCACTCAAGATAGAAAGAAAGAAAGGAAGAGAAAGAAAGAAAGAAAAGAAAGAAAGAAAGAAAGAAAGAAAGAAAGAAAGAAAGAAAGAAAGAAAGAAAGAAAGAAAGAAAGAACCATTCAGGTGGTTGATGGGTTTTGAGAGAAGACAGCAGGAGGAGCAGGACACAGCAAGGTCAGATAGCACAGCAGGGAAGATGGCAGATTGTAACAGGTTGATCAACTCATCAATGGGAGCTAGGAATTTTCTCGTTTTAGGATGAAACATCCCTCATCCCATGCAAGCCCACAGTCCTAGGCAAAGCAGGACTACTGGTCACCCTGGATTTTAGGGTCAAATGCTCCCAAGGATTTGAATTCCCCACTCACGTTTATTAGCAATGTGATCTTGGGCAGCACATGCTGTCTCTGACTTTAGTTTCTCATTTGTAATTGGGAATGCAAATACCTGTATTAAAGGTGTGTGGCGATTTCTTTTAAAAGACTATATGTTAGGCCGGGCGCGGTGGCTCATGCCTGTAATCCTAGCACCCTGGGAGGCTGAGGAGGGTGGATTGTTTGAGCTCAGGAGTTCGAGACCAGCCTGAGCAAGAGCGAGACCCCGTCTCTACTAAAAATAGAAAGAAATTAGCTGGACAACTAAAAATATACATAAGAAAAAATTAGCCAGGCATAGTGGCGCATGCCCGTAGTCCCAGCTGCTTGGGAGGCTGAAGCAGGAGGATCGCCTGAGCCCGGGAGTTTAAGGTTGCTGTGAGCTAGCCTGACGCCACGGCACTCTAGCCCAGGCAACAGAGGCAGACTCTGTCTCAAAAAAAAAAAAAAAAAAAAAAAAAGACTGTACATGAAACACTTAACACATTGCCAGTGCATAATGTGTGCTGGATAAATAGCAAGTGGTGTTATTAAAGTGCCTGGCTGATAACTGGGACTCAATAAATGTCAGCTTAAAGACAAGGGTAGATGCTAATTCCTGAGGGGTTTTTTTGTGATGTGGATAATGACTTTTCATAATATTATACCTATTTCAAAAGGTGTAATAAAGAAGCCTACAGAGTGACATTTTAATACTGCATTTGCCTTTCTGTTCTCAAAGCACTTATGATAATTTCTTCATCTAGAAGAAAAGCATTTTTGTTTTCATAGTGTTCATTATTATCCAAAAAAACCTATGTCTTGCAGTAAAAATAAAAAGTAAAACTTTCATGAACATTTATAAAGTTTTACACATTTTAAAACACAACATAAATATTTTTTACCTGCCAGTATCAATTTATTTATTCAAAGTCCCTCAGATAAGTCTGGTGAAGGCTGGGAATAGCACATTTTAGGAAAGCATAATTCTCATCAACAAAAATGAATGTCCCAACTAGTTTTATAAAATAAAAGCCTTTCATTCATCACTTGGAGTTGATTTGAAAAAACGTTCTCTTGTCTGTTTCTGTTAATGCCCACATGAGTTTTACTAGTTGCAACTGAAATCACAAAAACCAGGGCTTGATGCTTAACTGGCAAGAAGCCAGGATAATGAAATTAATAACATATGCTGAAGAACCCATTTGTAACAATTTTTTCATTAAAAAAAAAAATGAGGCAGCTCAAAGCTACTGACAAGGCTTTCTCTCCCTGCCCCCAACCCTTTATTTATTTATTTATTTGTTTGTTTTTGCCTTTAATATGTCTGTATGTTGAAGCTGATGGTGCTTAGTTACTCTCACAATTCACATGACTTCGACATTTAAGCAATCCCGTAGGTGTTAGGCAGAAAGTTTATTTTCATTGTTGTTTTTGTAAGTTTTGTTTTGTTTTTGTTGTTGTTTTGTTTTAGGTCAGAGTTGAATTCTGTGAGTCTCTGCCAATCAGTGACACTCCCCAGGTCGGAGCCGAGCCCTGTGTTGGGGACAGAGGTGGTCTGGGTTGCCTCCGCTGGTCTCACCTGTCAGCATGCTGACAGGGAACTCTTCTGAATTAACTCTTGAATCACAAAGGCCATAGCCAAAGGTGCGTGCACCTGATTTAGAGAAGAACCCTCTGAAGCCCTCTCTTAGAACTTAACCTCGACTTTATGCACATCGCTTATAAGACTGGAAATCTAATTTGCAAACATATAATAAAATAGGGACAGAAAATCAGGAGAAAATAAGGAACAATTCAAAACAGCAAAAAGAACAACTGAGAGTTAAGTGAGCATTGGACAGATGCTAAAACCAGGCACCGGAAAAATATAGCACTCTCTGCCATGGCTGGGTGCAGAACTTTTACCAACTCGACCGTTCTGGGGGGCCTCAGAGGATTTTAGGAATTTAGAGGCTCTAAATAGTTGGTGTATAGAGATAGATGTTCATATAGACAAGCTTGAGTCATGAGGACAGGTCAGACTCCGTATTCACTGCTGAAGAACGTGGTCAGGATTGTCATGCATGTCACAGTTGTTAAACAATACAGATAGATCCAGAGCAACTCACATACTATAAACGTGTTTTTGTGGTTGTCTATGCACAGAACATGATCAGAGGGATACACACCAATAATGGATCTCTCTGAGCAGTGGGCTAGAGAGGAGGAAGAAAAGAAGAGCTCTACTTCATATAATTCTGTTTGGTTGAAGTTTTCAAAATGGATTTTTTTATTTTTTATAATAAAAATATTTAAATATGTTCTAGGAAGGATAACACATTGCTGCATCCTTACCCAAGTACACTTTCTCGGTCAGCCCCTCAGACAGCGAGATCCTGAAGGACAGGGTCAATATTCATTCTTGCTACCACCCGTACATTGAACCTTTGCACTCTGCTCTATCCCGGCATGGTATGTCTTTTATACGCTGGGAGGAAAGTATAAATTAGATCTAGTTCTTTCTCTCAAGAAGCTAATAATCGAGTAAGAAGCTGAGAGGACAAAAGTATGTTATGCGAGGATTGCAGGGAAGTAAGGGGAAGAAAGACTGAGGACATGTGGCCTCGGAGCCCAGACAGGACAAGGTGCAGCCAGGGGTGATGCAGGGAAGCCCGTGGGAGGAAGCAGGGGCGAGCCGGGGAATGATGAGATAGAAGGCAAGAAGGGCTTTGCCACAGGCATGACAAGGAGACCACCTGCAGTGATACTAGGATGTTAGAGAGATCCGAGTCATCCCCACGGGGGCCCCTTGTTTGGGGGCCTAGTTTGTTCCATTTAAGGAACACAGATACCATGAAAAGCCTTCCACTGTGTATTCATGGGTTCATCCCTACGCATACCCAGTACTCTTTTGTGTGGCCCAAATCCATCTGTTACTACCTAACGTTGGAGCTCTTAAAGACAACACCTACCCAGTGCAAAGCACTGACATGTTTAACAAGTGCTCTTTTAATAAATAGTTTTTTAGAAAGCATTGGTAGCTTGTAAAGGCTCTACTTTGTAGCTCTGCCAAGTATCTTGCATACAGAACACTGAATATTATTGGTCTCTTTATCATGAGCTATTCTTTCTTCCTCTTTTGAATTCAGGAGTAAACGATGACAAAATTCAACCAAAGATTCTTCCTAATTGAAGGAAAAAGCCACAACATTTGTTTGAACTTTCTTGAGTGTCTGTCCCTCTATTTGAAAGAGAAAGACAGAAACAAACTGGTATCGAAGGCTTGCAATCTTCTTGAAGGTTCTTCCTACACTCCTACGCTGACTTCTGTGAGTTTATATGACTGTACTGGGTGGGTGAGGGTGGAGGAAGAAGCAATATTTAGTTGCAGGTTGTCACGCTATCAAGTAGTTGACCTGCTCGTTATCTCTAATTCAGAGAGGAACATATTGTGTTTGAGCTCTGCAGCATGAATTAGAAACAGCATTTCATGAGTGCTGTCTGCTGTAGTGACAAAAGCCTATACATTACATACAAAAGTTCTTTTGGAGGGCAGATGAAAGCTTTACTGAGGACACATGGCTGATTTCAGCAAGTAGGAAGGAGGGACAGGAGAAAGGAAACCACAGCTCTGCATGTGACTATATGGAAGGAAGAGCACAGAGAGGCTGAATGACATTAAAGTCAGATAACTGGGCATCCAGAATCAGTTAAGGGAGGACAGGAAAACTAAGAGTGTGATGAATAATGTAGTGGTGGGCAAGTGGGTCACAGACATTGACTGTCACAACATGTAATTGTGAGAAAATTATTACAACAAGCAGGGAAATCAGCCGTACAGCATGCAACAAAATACAAATGGAAAGAATGACCTGTGGCACAGGCCTTGGTGCGTTGAGGCTATAAAACTCAAAATTGCTTAAAGATTTCCATAAGGTCCTTAAAATTCATGAGAGAAACACAAAACCTGACAAAGTAAGTTTCAAAGCTGTTGAGGAAGAAAAGGGGCATTTACTGTTTAACTGGGATATTAATGTAGTAAGAATGCAAGAATGATATAATAAACCAAGATAGAATCAAATCAAGAATTCTTACAAACCAGAATAAATCTGAAAACTGCAAAGATGAGAAAAAACGTAAATTTTTCCATAGGTTCTGTTAGAAAGGAATCTATGGCAATCAAAACAAAATCCACGCAGGAGGAAAGAATATTGGAGAAAAGAGATAGCAGCAAAGATGATGAAAGACAAGAAAGGCTGGGCTATCTTTAATATTTTTATATCCAGTACTAACAAATACAATATGCTGTGCCAGGCACTCTGCACAGTACTCCACAAAGTGAAATCATGCATGGAACCCACACAACAGCCCTATAACTGTCAGTTATACTGATTATTGTTCAAAGACGAAACGGATGGATGAAAAAACTAAAACCCCAAGAGTTTAAATTCCTTTTTCAAGATAACCAGCTAGTAAGTGACAGAGCAGGTTTGAATCCAGCATCCACGCTTTTAACATCTCTTATATTTACTAACTTTTGCCTTCAGGCATAGCATTCAACACAGCCTGGAAGACCAGTACATTTTTCTCATTCATGTGACATAATGTGTCATTGTGATCACTGGTATATATTGGAGCTAGCCTTCTCCAGTGATCACTCAATTATTAAATTACCCTTATTTAAATATATTTATCCCTATCCCTTATTTCCTTCATTCATAAAGCAAGCATTTATTGATTTATTCTATCCATAGAAATATGTTTAGCTCCATGGGAAAAACAAAAATTGTACAATACAGTCTCCTGTGATCTGAATGTTTGTATTCCCCCAAAATTCTTATGTTAAAAGCTAATCACCAATGTGATGGTGTTAGGAGGTGGAGCCTTTGGGAGGCTCTGCCTTCATGAATGGGGTCCCTTATAAAAGAGGTCCCAGAGAGCAGCCTTGCCCCTTCCACCATGTGAGGCCATACTGAGAAGGCACCATCTATGACCCAGAAAGCAGGCCTTTGCCAGATACCAGATCTGCCAGAGCCTTTACCTTGGACTTCTCAGCCTCCAGAACTGTGAGAACTAACTTTATGTTGTTTGTAAGATACTCAGTCTGTGATATTTAGTTATAGCATCCCAAATGGACTAAGACATAGTCCCTGCTTTCAAGGGCAGTGCACTAATTGGAGTAGGTTAATTGCTATAGCGAACAATCCCAACATTTCAGTGGCTTCTCACAATGAAGTGTTACTCTTCCCAGAATAGAGGAGCTCTATTCTAGGGGCGATCAGAAATATGGACTTTCTCCATCACAGGCTCTGCTATTCAGGAGTTGGCTTCATTCCGTGGGAGGTGGTGAAAGAGGGAATAACCTCTGGAAGCTTTGTAAGGACCAGGCTGGAGGTCTGGCACCAGTTTCTGCTCCCATTTAATTGTCCAGCTCTCTGTCATATAGCCACACCTGATGGGAAGGGGGTGCCCAAGAAGAGCCAGGAAACCTTTGCGAGAGTCCAAAGGCAGGAAAAGACTCCGCTGGCTTTTCCTTTTGATGCCAAGCACTGCATTTGTATCAGTGGTATCCAGAGAGGAAAACAGAACATGCCCTGAGATGTTCAAGTGGGGAGGAATTATTAAAATGC
The DNA here is from genome assembly GCA_004363605.1 of Indri indri. Classification (NCBI taxonomy): domain Eukaryota; kingdom Metazoa; phylum Chordata; class Mammalia; order Primates; family Indriidae; genus Indri; species Indri indri. The sequence goes on from RJWJ010032966.1 coordinate 10,554, forward strand.
AAGAACTGACTAAAGACTTAATAAAACTATCACTAGATCAGGTGCGCAAAAGTCAAGGAAACTGCTAATACTGTTTGGGAAATCAGGAAAGGCAGGAATCTCAGGGAGCCATTGCTGAGGACCTCTGGCCTATAGCCCTGGAGTAGGTGGTTTCCAGGAAGTGGGGTCAAAATTTCACATCTGCCCTCTACTGGAACCCACGTGTTTTTCCTGCCACTGCAGGAGCCCTAATGGTCCTTCCTCCCTTCTGCAACTTACACACAAGCGCCTCTTGTTCACAGACCTCCAACAGGAACCCAGTGGCAAGGACATCTGGGAAATGTGGTGTCTACAGACCTACAGCTGCTGCAGTAAAGGAAAGAGCAAAGGAAGGAGTGGAAATGGCTCCAAGGTATCAATGGATGATCCAACCCAGGAGAGGCATTTTTGTTTTCTTTATACAAGTTTTATTTTGGAAACCAGAAACGAAAAACTCTGTGTACTAGAATCCTATATCTTAGAACTATATTCATTCGGTCATTTATAATTGTTATCCTCCCTTTTATGTTTCAGAGCCAGTTTTAAAAGTATAATATTAGGGAAGTTAACATAGCACATCTGTATTTGAGAAACTGTGCTTAATTGGGGGGTTAAGATTTATTGGTTTCCTAAGAGGTTGGAGGAGAACAAATAAAAATAAAAGCCATTAGATTTAATACAGATGCCATTTATCTAGCATTAAATCGATGAGCAGTAACCAGTCAATGAAATAAATCAATATTACCATTAACTCCTTACCATTATCAGCAACAGCAGCTTCAGTCCTGTCTCTAATTTTCACTCCAGCTTCCCATGGAAAGGTTAGTCATATCACAGTTGATGTCATTGGTGACTTTGTGTGTGGAACTGCATTAGACCCTGCTCAGTACAATGAGAGATTTATTTACTTATTTATTTACTTATTTATTTTTACTTTGCTTGAATTCACTGTTATTAAACCATAGCTTTAATTTGAATAGTTACTAATGATTTTGTTGCTTTATTACTCAGTATGCTAAAATAACACTTAGATAGGTGTTATATTTAGTATAACACTTATGCTATAAATATTTACACTATGTATAATAATACTTAGCTTAGGTGTGCACGTTGGGAGGGCTACAGTGAAGCATGAACAGTTGAAGATCACTATGTCTAAACATAACTATCAGGATGTTTAAGGCAGTTCATAATGCAAGCCCCTATTTGTGCATATAGCATATAGAAATGAAGGTTGTGCAAAACCACTGGTACGAATGCTTTGGGTCAGTGAGCTAGGCCGTATGGTTCTGTAGGTTCTAATTGAGTTTTGACAGCTATGGGCACCAACGTGAACAACCTCTGAGAATGTCCATCTCATCTGTGTCTTCTGTGCAGCTGAAGGCAGAATGTAAGCATTTTGCTGTTATTATGAATGATGAATACATGTTTGCTAATGTTTACTACAATGAGTAATAATATTAACTAACACTTAGTGTTACTTATCAGACAATGAGTAGGAATAATTATTATCCACATTTTAGAGGTGTACTAACTTCAGATGCAAATAAGTTAATTCACCCAAAGTCACAGATGGAAGCAGTATGGTTTCAAAGTCCAAGTTCTTAACCAGTGTAGTAATACATGGCTCACAGCTATAGTTATTTTTTTGACTGCCTCAGTGCACATAAATTATCAGCCTGTGTATCCAGACATACGACCCTTACTGAAAACGTTTCTATAAGAGAGATGAAATGAAATCAGCCACCTTATCTATTTTTACAATCCTGACTAACAGGAGTAAAGCTAGTCCTTCCCTGGAATGATCCCCATCTTCGCTAGAAATGAGTGACTTGCTACTATCATTATGGTGCTAGCAGGGGTGGGAAATATGGGAGCTGGCCTTTAATGAGACTCTCTCCAGGAATTTCTAGCTATTAAAATAATAAATCAACATATCATCAATTTGAACATAAGTATGAAAAGTTACTTTAGAGAGTTAAGGCCATTCTAGGCCATCAATACATGATTTCATTGCAAATGAATCTATCATCTATCTATCTACAATTTTAATGCAAATCTATCTGCATCTATCATGTCAATTGGAAGGCATTGTTTGTAATAGCAAAAAAAATGGAATCAATATGAATGTCTATCAATAGTATACTGGTTAAATAAATTCAAACACATACTTATAATGGAATAATATGTGTAATTTAAAAATCGAAAAAGCCTCACATATGTTAATGGACAGATATTCAAAATATATTCTTAATTTATAAAACCAGGTTTAGAGAATTGGATATGTTATGTTACCATTTATATAAAAATGAGACACTATAACTGTATTGGCTTATCAAGCATAAAACTTCTCTGGCAAAATAAACAGAAAAATAACAATAGGGGTTACATGCTAGGGTGATGAGAACTGAGAAGATAGGGAGCCAGATGGGAGAGAGACTCTTCACTATCTGCATCAGTGTGTCAATGTCTGAACCATGGAAATATGTTCCCTATTTTGAAAATTGATTAAAAAATTAAAAGAAGCATTTATGAAATACTTGTGTATAGACTACTAAAGCTGGGCACTGTGGGTGGAGGGAATAGAAAAGAGTTCTTAAATTCTTTACTTGGGCAAACAAAACATGCACCACTTAACACTTACTTGGTAAGCAACATACGAGTAAACACAAATTAGGATGAGACAAACCGCTGTCGTAAGTGCTAGGGGCATGCGGAGTAATGGCACGCAGAGAATTTGCTGAGTATAATCAGAGATGTCTCCCTGAGGGAATTGAATTGCAGGTTTGAGAGAAAAGAGATATGGTGTCATAAACAGTGTGGCCTTGCACAGGCAACATTCTGGAAGCTACCTTCAAGTATGGAGAATCAAACTAAATTCTTTCAAGTCATTGAGTGGGATTGAGGGGCTGGTGCCTTGAGAGGGTGGAAAACTATTAATAGTGGCTTGAGGTTGCTATCACAAGACCTAGTGAAAGGGCCATATTCATCTTGTTTAGGTAGTGATTGAACTTGGTCTTGGTTTATATTTATTTTCCAACCTATTATCTTACTGGATTCTGTTACTGTCTATAATACTTTTTAATTGATTGTCTTAGGTGTTCTAGGTACATATTTATATCATTTATAAAAGGCAATAATTTTACTTCTTCCTTGCCAATTTTATGTTTCTAATTTCTTTCTCTTTTTAAATCGCATTGGCTGGCACCTTCAATACAATTTTAAATAATAGTGGTGATACTGTGAACCTTTCTTTTTCCTAATTTAGTGGCAATCAACTGGCTAGCTATTGAGATAAGATATATTTTATTAATACTACATTAAGGATCAATTTAATTAAGTGTTAAGTATTTAAGTGTTTTTTTAAAATAAGAATGGATCGAATCGTGTTAAATTCCTTTTCAGCATCTATGGAAATAATCTTTTTTTCTTTCTTCCTGTGAATATAATGTATTATACTGATAGATTTACTAATATTAAACCATCCTTGCATTTCTATTAATAGAATTATTTCTATTAGATCATGATGTTCTATATTTTAGGGTGCTGATGTATTCTTTTTGTCACTATTTTATCCAAGAGTTTTGTGTTAATGTTCATTAAGTGAGAGCTCTATATCATTTTCTGTAGGGGGCTGTGGTGGACAAACTTTAATGTGGCCTCCTAGTGTTCATGGCCTTGTATAACCAACTTTCCTGGAGGGTGAGTTGGATCCATGATTTGCTGCTAACCAGTAGAATATGGCAGAGGTGATGAGTTGTACCTCTCATACTTACACATTGTATAAATCTCCATCTTGCTAGCAAACTTGCCCTAGAGGCTCTCTCTATTGGGGGCTTTGAAATAGCAAATGGCAGTGAATTCTATAGCCACAAATACATGCACAATCTTTATTAGGCTTTGGTTTCCAGGTTGTCGTATTTTCTGGAAAAGACTCAGAAGCTTTCCTTCTTTATTTATACTTTGAATCTGATTAAATAACATTATCTTCCAAAAGTTAATTCTGTTAACCTGTTTTCTCCTGGTGCTTTTTTTGAGGGGAAGTTCCTTGACAGTTTTCTCTATTTCTTCTATGTAATTTGGCCTGCTTTGATTTTTCTATTTCTTCTGAAGTCAGTTTTAGTAAATTACATTTTATAATAAAAATGATCTTTTCATTCAGATTTTTTAATTTATTGGTATAGAATTGAGCAAATATAGTATCTTATAATTCTCTCAATTTCCTTCATTTCTAAACTTTAAAAAAACTAGGTCAGTGAGTGGCTTAATCAATTTTTTTCCAAAAAGGCAGCTTTTGGATTTATTGGTTTAATTTACTTATTCATTGATTTATTGATTTTCTTATAAATACGATCTTCATTAATTCATTTCTAGTATTTCTTGTTTCTTTTATAATCTTTTAAGGCATACGCTTAATTCTATTTGTTCTCAATTTTTTTTTTTTTTTTTTTTTGAAACAGAGTCTTGCTATATCATGCAGGCTAATCTCAAGCTCCTGGTCTGAAGTGATCCTCCTGCCTCAGCCTCCCAAGTAGCTGGGATTGCAGGTGTGAGCCACCATGCCTGGCTTTGTTCTTAATCTTTTCTGTTTAGTGATAAAATATTTAAGACCACAATTTTTTTTCTGAATGCTGTTAGCTATATCTCATAAGCTCCAATGTGAAGTATTTTCATTATCATCACTTTTTAGATACTTTACAATTTTAGATTAAATTTTCTCTTTCAGGAAATTGGTAAGAACTTTTTAACATTCTAGGAAGTGGGAGCATTTTGTTATTGCTTCTGTTAGTTTCTAGTTTTGTTGCATTGCAGTTAGAGAATGTTTTTTATATTTTGACTTCTTACTTTTTTGAAGTATACTAAGATTTTCTTTATTGTCCAAAATAATTCATGTCTGTGGAAGGTTTATGGGCATGTCAAAACAAGATGTATTATCTATTGTTTTCAGGGTTTAGTACTTGATATATATCACCTGACTTCTGACATTAAATGTTATAAAAATATATAAGGGAAGACTGATTTTCTTCTACCATATAAGTGACTTGATATTTTTTTCTGGCTGCCCAAAGGATTTTTTTATTTTTTGAGTCCAAGAACTTTACAAAAAATGTTTAGGAATCAAATCTCCATTACACATGACCTGCCCTTAATATTTAGACTCAAGTGTTTTTGGTTTTGTTTTATTTTAGGAAAGTTTTCTTGGATTGTGTCTTTCAGTATTTGTTCTATTACATTTTCCATCTTACACAGACTTTCTGCATATGGTGTGTCTCCTTTTATGGCTTTTTATTACCAACATTTTCTCTCTGATTCTTTTTAGCCATTTATCTGAATTGTATTTTATTTTTCTTATTTCTCTCTTCTGTTTTCATTACCATTTTTCCCAATTTACTTTTGAGCTTCTTCTAATTTCCTTTTCATGTTTTAATTCTTATATTTTTCATACTTTCTTATTAACTAATTTTAGTTTATTTGCTCCTATTATATTATGTCTCCATCTCTTCCCTAGGTTCTTACTGTTCTGTTTTGTGGTCTTCATTTGTAGAGGCCACCGCTACATTAACATTTTTAAAAAAATCTTTATAGCAAAATATTTGTTTAAAATTTAATCTGTTCCATGGCAAGGTATTCTGATAATAAATTTTGCTGCTCATTTACTCCTTTATTCTTATGGCTTCTCTGCATAGTTGCTAATTCCTTTTTATGGTTTATTATATGAACTGAGCTTTGTGGACTAGCTGTAATATACAATTTAAATTTCCTGTAAGCAGGGGTGGGACAGGGTAGTACTCTAAGCTACCTGGATTTTGCTTTAGTTTTTGTTTTCCTGGTAACACAGACCCTGCCTTATCCCCAGCTACCACAAACCTAGAATGCTTCATGCAAATATGGGGTTCTGTGTGATTCTTTTTGTAAACACTTCTCTCTTTTTCTAAATTAATCATTCTGCTTAGTTGTGGGTGAGGAATGGTAGCTTCCACCTTCAACCAGCTCGCTCCTGATTCTGCAGAAGATATAATATCTTTTGACACTCGGATGTAACTGTCCCTTCAGGAGCTGTATTTTGGTTATGCATTCAGAAGTTCGCCACCACCATGCATCCCTGTTCCCTTCCTTCCACCCAGCTTTTGAATGAATTCTATTTTTAGCAACCTTCAGAAACTGTGGCTCCTAGTGTTGTTAAAAATGGAATTTTTCCTTTTATTTTTAATTTTGCTTGTTTTCTTTCTGATAGTGCCAAAGAATAAAGGAGGAAAATCCTGAGTATACATTGCCATATCCATGCCAGAAGTCAATAAATTCTCCTTGAGTGACTCTGACCAGCAACTTCTAACAATGTTACACCATCCTTCCAGAGTAACTGTATATTTGCTGTATCATGGCAAACATCTGGTTTTATTTTTTAATTTTTTTTTTCTGTCCTGTTTCCCCTCCCTCATACTGTGACCGTGATGGGGCCATCAATTTCATTACCATACTTCCTGAATACAAGGGTGGCACATGATTTTATCCCTTTAGGTGAAGTACTTAGCCCAGTTTAGGCACATGACCCAAGCAGCATCAATCAGAGCTCTTTGGGGAGATTATAGAGAGTGGAGGGAAATAATCTCTCTTTTTTGCAGATTTCAACAGTACAAATCCTATAAGCCTGGTGCTGTTTGTGGTTATCTTTTCCTTCACGTAGGAAAAGGCTTGCCTGAGAAAGAAGAGATGGAGGGAGAGAAGACAATTATTAAAGACATGGCCTGAGTGCCTGGATCCAACTATGCCTGAAACGAGAGTGTGGTATTTGTTGTTATGTGAGCCAATACATTTTCTCTTTTGCTTGAGCTAATTTGAATTGGAGTTTTGCCTCTTACAACCAAACAGTTACGATGGTTCCAGGACCTCCAAGGTTTCCAGATTTACTATTGACTTAGAGATTTTATTCTAAAATTTAAAACATTTTTCCATTATTTTGACCCATGGATGTGATATCTAAGAGGTTTTTTGAAGCTATGTTTTACTTAAACTATACTTTTATAAGTGTACAGCTTTATCTTAAAATTTATCTTCTCTTATTGCACCATTAAAAGTCATTCTTAGATTTCTGTAAGTTAAATCAGTTTATTTAAAGGAAATTTGCTAAGATAAGACTTCAAACATTTGTGGGATTTTCTTAAGAATATGAAATAATCTGTCCACTATTTTGTTTTCCTTTAACATGTTCCCTCAGATGTAGCTCTGATTTTCAGACTGTATGTCGAACAGTTTGCTACTAATTACAATATGGCTAGGTGACATCATTACTTTCAGAAAGAAGAACATTATATAGCCTTGAATTCCCAGGAGGTAAACTTGCTTTTGGTAGATGTGCAATGCCAAACCAGTGGTTATTTTCCTGTGATACTAGAGACAGAAGGACATATTTGCAACTCTTTGTGCCACAACAGACCTGAGCAACTATGGATGCTGGAAATCATCCTACCTCCAATGATTACTTGATGGGAAGGTGGCTTTTCAGAGACTGAGAATGAAGAGACTCATGTAGAAGCAGTGTTCTATATTGAAAAGCAAGATTTATAATCTACACATCTGGCCTTTGATCATTAAGCAAGGATTTTTTTTTTTTTTTTTTTT
>RJWJ010032967.1:0-18193 GCA_004363605.1 Indri indri
TTTTTATTAATTTATGAAAGAAATGTATAAAAGAAACTAAATTATTAGTGACTTTCCCCTCAAAGCTTCTAAATATCCTTTAAAATAAGTAATTCTAGGGATTTAAGAGGATTAAGGGACTACTGTATTAAAAGTACCCCTGTAACATAATATTGAATATAACCCTTAAGAGGGTTTTTACTAAAAACTATACACAGTCATGTGAAGGATTAATGGTCTCAGATATGCAGTGTAAAGAAGAGTTTTGAGTGGAGCTTGTTACCTGTCTTCATACATTTGGAGAACTATTCTCTGGAAGAAATACTCAGCTTGAAAGTTACAGGGAAGCACATTTCACCTCAGTCTTAGGAAGAACTTTCTGTCAACCAGAACTGTCCAGCCGTGGAATGGGCTGCCTCAGAAACTTACCCACTGCCTGTCACCACCGGCATTTATGAAGAGGGTGGATTGCTTTCAGGGAAGGCGGGAGGAGAGGCCTCCAATGATGAAGGGAAAATGCAAGAGACAATTATCCCAAGTCTGAGATTTTTTTATTTTACATGGAATAAATGCTGCTTAAGCTACTTAACAAAGGAAGCCATCTATTTTAATAGATTTTAATGTGTTTTAGAATCTATTATCTATAGAAGATGTCAAAGGGGGAAAATAAGTAAAAGAAAAAAGTTATTTAATCTGTTTGAAGAACATACAATTGGAAATAAGAACTGTTCTATAAGTCAGTGGAATCTATAAAGAGATTTAACATTTTGAAAAATATTGGAGAAGCACCAAAAAATTCCTAAAAATTTTGTAAGTGAGCGTAAAGGGAAAAAAACAGAAAAAACTTTTTTTTTTTGGACGAAAATGATAAATTGCTATAATGTTCAAAATAAAAATGATTTTATGATAAACATAATAAAACACAACAAAGCTATAACTGATGCCAATCATAAAGCAAACAGATGTTCATATTTAGATTATAAAACATTGAGGCAAATGAAGGTATCTAAAAAGCCTTCCCATTGGGTTGATTCCTGGTGTTTCCTTTGGATGTCTGAATATCACCCTTCTGCACTGTGTGCATTATGTTCATATAGTAGAACCTGAAAATATATGTTCAATTAATGTCCAGATCCCTATGAACTTAAATGTTATTATAATGAACTCTGAAAAATCATATTGGAGCATCTTTTATTGAATGGTATTTGCAGAAAACACAGGAGGCTTTTGAGTTCTCTGTACTACCTGGTCACTGTGTCATTTGGTTTCCATTTTTATAGGTTTTCATGGGTCAGCCCTTTTTATATCTAAGGGGTTATTATAGAAAGACAGTGTGCATAAGGTATGCCATGCTATATTGAAGATGCCATGATTTTTTTTTTAAGAGAGGGAACATGGTCTTCAAAAGGAAGAAATGTAGAATATTTATACTGTGGTTTACTGTAAGCATTGAGAATGAGCTCAAATGTTATCATGATTCTTCAGTTTAGCATCATTTACACAGTAGTCAAAAGGGGAAGATGATCAGTGGGAAGTGGTCTTCCACAGTATGGGAGAGAATTAGAGTTTGTTCAAAGACAGGCTTTGCAATATAGAAATTCAATCTGCCCAGTTTGCTATATTTTTAGCATACTGTAAGCTAATATGATCATGTCAGAGTTTTCAGACTGCTAGAATTTGTTCCACAGATTTACAAACATCCACATTCATAAAATTTATAAAGAAGCATTTTGGGTTTTTGATATACTAACTAACATCTGGGGTTGGGCTTTGTCCTCTCTTCTTTTTCTTCAGTAGATTCCTCTCTGAAACTGGGGAAGGCATCCCTCCATGTGAAAACGTAATTTGTTGAAAGTGGGGAGGAGGATCCTGAAAACCCTACTTTCAATGTTTCGATAGCCAACAGTTCTGGCACAAACTACCCCAATGATGGAAGAAAAACCTCCTCTTGTGCACTGTCATCCTTCTTTGATATTCTTTTGTGGTGTCTTATCCAGATCAATTCTTTGGAGGTTTTGTGCCTCTCTCCTCTAATTGCTGTTAGAGAGGGTTTGAGTCTTCCTACTTCTTCACAGTTCCTAACTATTCTCTTTGACCAAAGTTATTCAGTAAAAATTAAAGTTATTCAGGAGAATCAAAGGCTGTGTGTTTTCAGAATGAAGCTTTCATTTTTGTGGGGTCCTTAACATTTTGGAACAGTGTGGGGCAGTGGGTAGGCATCTGTAGTGTTTCAGCATTTTCATGGAGCAGTCTTCTCACACGTTCAACAGAAACACTTAAGGGCATTTAATAGCTTAAGAAAGGCTGGAGCCTTGCAGCCTCACTAAAGGCAAGGTTGTGCGATCTGATGAGCACCACTTTGCAATGGAGCGTGAGGAAACCCATGCCGCCCTTGGAGTCTCCTGCCTTCCTCTTTACCCCATTTATTAAACTCATGAGAACTCACAGGAAGCATTCAGGTTTAATTTGTCTTGCTTGAGTTCATTACCTAGTACTATACGTATGCACACTTGTGCATACTTAATGAAAATTGTCAGTGGGTTTCCAGCTCAAAATCAGCACATGCTGCCTAGAAGATGAATCACAGTATAGGGATTCAGTACATACCCAGCGCTGTTCTAAGTGCTTCACCAATATTAGCTCATTTAGTCCTCACCATAATCCTAGGTGTGCGGGTTTATTTTTATCTCCACTTTATAGATAAGGACTCCAAGGCACAGAGGAAGTGGGTAAATTGCCCAAGGTCAGGGTCAGAATTGGGATTTGCACCATGCAGCCTGATGCCAGAAGTCAGGCTCTTAACTGCTACATCAACATCATATCAAGTAATAATCTGAAAGAAAAGCTGAGCATTTCTTCTTTAAAGTCTTTTAGCCTAACTCTTATATAAGGTTAAATTACAAAAAAAAAAAAAAAAAAAAAAAGCTAAGGTGGTGGTTTTATTGCTGTGGTTCCCTTAATTATGAAAGAAATAAAAGAGAAGTGGAAGTTTGTCTTTACAGCCTAGTCGACTGGTTTCAGTCCACACTCTGGTTTTATTAGTATGTTAGATTTGTTGCTAATTTCTCTGGACCTCACTTGCTCAATCTATGAAATAGGGTTATGATTGTTGTTGATATGAACTTCTGTAATACATTTCAATTGCTTAGCACAATGCCTGACACGTGTATGTTAGCAGTTATTATTTGAAAACTGCCTTCTATCCTATGTAGAAATAGAATAGTGGCAGACAATGAATTGACTGGGTGTGAGGTCTATTAAAGTGATACTGTTTAATAGAAAATAACCAGACATGTGAGTTTTATTATACGAGGCAAGTCAGTGGTCTGTGTTTTACCAACAGCCTAGCTTTTCTGCAATATTCTTAGATGTGTGTGACACAGGATCGTTGTGAGGGACAGAGTGTTGCAGCACAGTGTGTCAGGTATTTGTTAGACCCTGGGGAGGGTCCACGGCATCCTACAATCTGAATCACAGCAGTAGATCACATCTGCTCTCGCTGCTCCTTGTTCTGCTTCAAAACGCATAATAGTCATGGAGCTGGGATTTACCAATCTCTTGGAGTTAATTAGAAATGGAAAATCAGTGCAGTCATAGGGAGGGACATAAAGAGGAAAAAAATAAGTAAGATGGCAATGCTCTAAGGATGTGGGGTTCTCCTGGGTAGGAGTCATCCGGTCAGACTGCTGCCACTGAGATCCAATGCCTGGGGGAGGGACGTGGGAGTCCCAGTGGGGGTTGTGACAGGAACTTCCTTCTCCTCCTAACTTCCCTTCTCTGGGTGAAATTATCCAATTTCTGCCTTCAAATGGAAAAGTTCTTTATTCTCTCTCACCACAAGAGTCCTAAAGACTATACTGTCCCACGCAGCAACTCTTAGAGAATGATGGGGTGGGAATCTCCGCTTGAGGAAACTCCATCTTTTATAGACAGCATCCCACGTGGCACCCAAAGGGTTAAACTTTTGTTGCAGAGAAAGAGTATCAAGTGGCTTTCCCGGAGGGAATAACCTCCAATTTGAAACTGCCATTTCTAAAAAGGTAAGCCAAATATACATTAGTTGCCACGGCTTTCTATGAAAGGAACAACTCAGCATGTGTGAGTTCTTTTGGTGTCTGTCATCTCTATAACGTATGTGTCAGGGTGAGGACGGTCAATCACAGTTAATGAAGCCCCAGAACACGACAGAGATCCCTTTTACTGTAGGTCCGCTTTATGATAGCTCTCAATGTACGATGTCACAGAAATCAGGAGGGAAGCGTTTATCTTATCATTCACAGGCATCCTTTCTCCCTCTGTGTCCTGGCCCCTCCCCCCGTGCCAGTTTCCAGTCCCTCAAAGATGCTTTGTGCAAGAAAGTGCAAGTTGCCCGTTCTGGCTTTATTTTTGTTCCCTTTTGCTCTCCTCCTGGCTCCCCCCCAAATCCAAGCCAGCAAAGCAAATGGCCCGGGTTCCCCCCCAACGCCTGACCTGCGTTCACTGGGAGGAGAGCGGGAGAGGGAGCGCGCATTCCGGAGCAGGCTGCTCTGACTCCGACCACAGGCTGTTTGGTGCAGGCTGTCCCTCTCCTTCAAAACCGTGCATCCCCTCCCCGAAGCAGCAGGCAGTGTGCCTCCATTCAGCCACATTTGGTATGCATGAGCACGGCTGCAGGGAGAGGGGAGGTGGCTTTCTTAAGAAGGTTCAGGGGCTCAGGCAAAGCCACTTGACTAGTCTCCCAAGTTCCAGGAAGCCTCTGCCCTAATGGAATTTGCAGGTGTGGAGATGACCATGGCATGCCAGAGCCGTGGGGGACCGTTTATTTTCTAGGCATTGCTCAGGTTTGCAGTTTCTTGTTTTCCCGGTGGAATTTGGAAGGGGTCATGAATCAAACTGATGCTCCTCGACCCCTAAACTGGACCATCCGGAAGCTGTGCCACGCAGCCTTTCTTCCATCTGTCAGACTTCTTAAGGTACTGTAACTTGCTGCTTTGAATGGCTCTAATTATGCTTTTCAGGTCTAAATACCCAACTTGGGCACTTGGGCTGGGACACACCTTTGGGGGAGCACAAATGTGTGCAGTGCTGGCTCTGTGGCCAGTGGCTGGAGAGAGGTTCTCAGCACTCGTCCCCTCCCCCACCGCCCCCACCCCTACCCTATGGTATCAGGGAGGAGAGGCTGGTATGAGCCACACTTGAGAATGAGGTTTTGGTCTCAGAGCCTAAGTGCTACCCCCACCCCTCTTAACCATCCCTAAAACAGAATGAATTAACTTCTTTGGGAGGGTGGGAACAGGAGTGGGAGTGAAATCTCTTACTCCCCTGCTTGGTTCCTGGTTTTTCTTTTCCCTCCCTGGGGAAGCCCTTCGACCCACTTTCCCTTTAAATGGAACCTGAGAGAACAAAGGATTCTCCTCATTATTTTAAAAGCACTGTGTAGTTAGGTGGTCAGTCAGGTAAAGACAAAGAATGAACCTCATCAGATAGTGACTTTTTTGGGTGTCCTTGTTTTTAAAAAAAGCATGATAATTTTAGTCTCCCGAGTGAAGTCAGTAGTGGGAAAGTATCATTAAACATACACTGAACGTAAGCTCTCTGTCTAGCTGTGAGTCACACAAAAGAATGGTACTACACCTGAGCTGGAATTGCCACCTTGTGTCTGCACTGCTCTTCTTTCTGGAAGCAAATTCATTAAAGATAGTGAAAAAGTCCACACAACTTCATAGTAATCTGCCTTCATCGTTTGCCTTATAGGGAAGGAAATACAAATAAAATGTAAAGGTTCTGAAAAAAAGTATTTTTGCCTAGAAAAGAGAATGTGATCACACTTATTTAGGAACAATGCACATCTGTGGATGTTCTTTAGCCATTTGAAGTTAAAAAGGCAAGGCAAAGTTCTTAATTCTCTTTTCCATATTGTATATATAATCTTTTGATTTAATTACCACCGGGCCCTGAGTCTAGTGGGCTACAATGGAGGATTAATGGATTATCCCTGAATAAATTACGCTTACAGAAATTTGTCTGCGGCTCTGTTCTGGTCAGGTTAAGTTTGATGTGGACAGTTGGTTCCATACTGTTAAGTGGCTCCTCGCAACAGTGTTCCTCATCCTCTGCATTTTCCTTATCCTGTTAAACACAAAATGGTTTTAACTGTCACAAAGGCTGCCCCCAAGTGCTGTTCAAACCCCCATCATACGGTTGTCATGGTGACGGCTTGCTTTCCCTTAAGGAATATTGAGGAGGAAGGTCAGGTTTGGGCAGGAAGAGGGAAAGGAAGAGAAGCTTCTTTGGGTATGCGTGTTTTTGCTGTATTGGAACATGTGTGATAGGGCAAGAAAAAGAATGTGGTCACAGAATTAGCAAATGAATATAAATTTTCCTCCATAATCACTAGTGAATCAAGGGTCTGGGGCAAAGAAGGTTTTGGCAAATCTAAGTCTGACTGAGAATATTAACTCCAGTAATTCCATGTGCTATGAGAAATATATTTTTCAGTTAAAGTCATTCATCGGCTTTACCCCTAAATAATGCTTTTTGATTCTGATTAACAGATATGTGACTATTACTTTCAATATTTTACTGATTAATATTCTAGTTTTTTAATGGAAAATGTTACTTTTTAGTAGTCATAAAACCAGCAGAGAAGTACCTATCTATCTGAGGCGGATTACTTATTTTTAGAAGAGTAAAATAAAAGTCATCTCTTTTTTAACTAAAAGTACCGTCCATATTATATACCAGGAGATATTGTCAATACTACACTAATACTTTCATTGGCACACAGCTCAATCCTACCATCCTTTATTCATGTGATGCTTTATAACAATTCATCTAATAAAGTGTATTAGTATCCTTCCAATTCCTTCAATATCTGAAAGACAGGCTTTTACTAGAGAACTTTTTTCCAAATGACATCTGTATTTTTGAAAGATCATAGCTACCCTATTAGACTTCAGATGCTGAGCACATTTCAAACTCTTGAAAAAAATTAAGTGTTAGCAAATTCTTTCAGCAATACTTAGAAAGAAATGAAAGCTGCTTTTATAAGCAATTGTATTACACACTCTCTGAATATGAATGCCATGTTTTTTTTTCACCTGTGGATTGCGGCTTTCCTCTCTTTGCTTTGCTAGTTCCTATGTATTCTTGCCCTGCTTTTATCTTTCCAGTAAAATGAAAGTTCGTGAGTAATAATCTGAGTCTTTTAGTAAATGCTCTTCCTGAGTTGGTCTATAAATATTGAATAACAGTAATTCTCACGTCCCTTCCTTACTTTCTGCTCAGTTCCTTCCTCCCTCTCCCTCTCTTACTGCACCTCCCCCAACCCCCACCGCCATGCAAATTTGGTGGATGGATTCTCTGGGTATCCAGTAGTCTATTGGAATCTTGAGCTAACAAATCCAATTCTCTTATTCAACAGGTAATTTTGTTCCTCTTCCAAATATTGCTCTGATGTGACATGCCCTCTCTCAGTGCTCTCACTTGTCGGTAAATACTGTGTAGGGCATGATTTAGCTAAACTCAGATCACTCACCGTTTCTGAAAGACTGAGCTCAAGCCAATTTCCTTCCTATCCCTTTCCTTGAAAATGTGTGTTTCTTTGCTAACTTACTTTGGTACCATGTTAATCTTTAGAAATGGCTTCATAATCCTATTTCTTGCATTTCCCGTTTCCAAATAAAAACAGGATACTAAAGAATTAGAAGGGCAAGGCCAGCATCTGAAGCCTGAATTAAACCCAATGAGCACTGGAATATATATATACTATTCCTCCTGAAAACATTTCATTTGTTGTTTTGTCCATCTCAGAGCAGATTTCGAACATGCCAACCAACTCGTATTTTGAATTTGGGGTTGCATTTGGAAATAACACTTGGAAATGAATTTTTGGACAGGCACATGGTGATGATAGCCAAAAGACAGAGCCTGTTTTCAAACGGATACATTTCAAATGGGACCCTTTCCAAACCATTTCTCTTCTGTTGTCATTTGCTTTATTCTTATGTGCTTCAAGATTTCATCTTACTATTAATCGCAAAAAAAGTCAAGTTTATTTCAGTGACAGAATGTTCTTAGCATATTTCATATTCATTATCAGTTCTATCTTTGCCATTGTTTTATTTGGAAGATTTTATTTTGGTAACATGTTGAGTTTGAAGATTATTTTTAGGGCAGAGAGCCTTCTTTGCATTGAAGTCTTGGAGAACATGCTGAAAGGAAGGCTTCTGAAAAATGGGTTGCATTGGAGGAAAGGGAGGATCTATATTTGTAACAGATTTTGGAAAGACATTTAAGTCAGTGTGTTAATGAAGAACAAATGAGTAGTATCCTTTTAAGGTGTTCAAAGTATTATATTGAGAAATTGTATGACTTTGCTCACTTTGAACAATGTCAGAAATAGAATAAAGAAATCCTATTCTGGAAAGGTAGGCCTAAACGCTGGGTCCTGATTACGCTGTGTTCTTAACCAGCTGTGTGACGTTGGGTAAATTACTTAATCTCTCTGTAACTTGGTGTCCTCTTTAAAATGAAGGATGTGGGTCTTGACTCAATTTAGACCCAGTGCTCTGATTCCCTGTGGTGAAGCCTGCCAGTCTCCATCTGTGTGGAAGAGAATAATCCGTTTGTGCTGAAAGAATTGAATATGAAAATGGAAGAAGGAAACAGAGCAGGGTTGAAATCACAGAAGCCCTTCTCTGCTAAGTTAAGTCATTTGACCATTATCCTGAAACTAGGGGGTTCAATTAAAGGAAGGTTTGCAGCCAGGTAACTGCCACATTAAGGTATTATATACTCATTCACTCTAGAATGTGTGAGATGGTGCAACTGGAAGCTGAGAGATTAGATTAGAGGGCTGGAGAATTGATGAGAATCTGATGAAGACATAAGTAATGGAGGTAAAATAAACAGGGTCTTGTTAAATGGGTGAATTGTGGTGGAGAGAAGAATCCAGGATAACGTGTGAGTTTCTGTCTTTGATGTAGGGTTGACGATGGTCCCAGTGTCTGAGAATAAATGTCCTGAGAGGAAGGACAGAGATTCTCACTTGGTGGTTCCTCTGTGGAAGGCTAGAGAAAGCATGTCAGTTACCCTAGTGGGAGTGAGGAAAATGTGAAGAATATTGTTCCTTATCTCACTTGTCCCATTAATGAATATGAGCCCCACTGAAAGCCCAGTAGCAGAATTCCTTGAAGTAAATAATATTCAATCAGTAATATCACTTCTAATTTTTCTTATACTGTATTTTTGTTACATACCTTGCTTTCATACAAAACTATGCATAGTTTTTCATAATAAATCCTCCTCCCCTTTTTTTGAAATCTGTCAAAAATCTCAGACTGTTGCTTTATTTTTTTCTCTTTTCTCTCTTCAGTATGGAAGGGTTACTGAATGCAAACTGGGAATTAATTGAAAGAGCCATGATCAAGTTAGGCTATCAGATTAGCACACATTCTACCCAAGTGTAATGTTTTATACTTTCATAATTCCATATAATGGTAACAAGAGTTCATTATATTGTCCCCCAAGCACAGCAAGATCCTAGTGACCGAATACATTCAGTCTGTCTGCTATAGTTGATGCCAGACTTTCCAGGAACTGATTTCCCTTTGGGGTTCTCAAACTCCTGGAGAAACAATCATCACATTGAAATTGGTTTCAATTTGTGTTTTAAATTTATGACCTCTAACATCTCCCATTCACATCTGAAATTCTGAATCTTTACAAGGGAGGTAGAACAATATTCATAAACCAGAATTTTTGCTTAGCCAGGACAGAGCACCCCTGAACCACATGCTATGAGCAGCAGTGATTTTCACGGCAAGAGGAAACATACACCTGTTATATACAGGTGAGTATGCTGGTGTGTTTGTCAGGCAAGGTCGGGGAACTTGTTATGGACCGATTCCACGAAGTGCCTTGAAGATGGGAAACTTGAAGAATAAATTGCTTTTAGGAAAACATGGTGTATTGTTAGGCAGAATTTTAAGGGCTACAAATAAAGAAACTTCCGTCTTTCCATCTCAGCATGCCAGCCTTGGATTCCCTTAAGAAAAAAGTGAGAAAGAAGAGAATAAAAGAAAAGAAAATGTGACCAAACTCTAACCCAGGAGAGAGGGAAATTTGTCTGGTGTGTATTAAACGGTGGCTTCAACTCAGGCTGCTGAAGGGTGAACCATGTGACTTGTCTTTTTGTGAAATGTTCCTCAGGCGGCCTGAGGGAAATTCCTGAGGCAACAAGAAACCCTCCTGTCTCTCTGGAGAGTTCTGTCTCCTAATGTCCTCTATTGTGGAGGCGAGGGTGGAAATGTGTGGTCTGTGGTGAATGACGGAGGAAATGGCTGGGATGCCCAAGTCCAGCAGTCACCTTACTCTGGGATGCCTGGAGGCACAGTGACAGCCATGGCAAGGTCTATCTGGAGGGACAGGGAGAGAGGACACGACCTGTCCAGCAGTGGCTTCACGTCCTTCCCTCTACTCATCTGTTGTTGTAAACTCAACTGTCTCAAAGCTAATTTACAGACAGGTAGATCACACTATTTTCTCCCTTTCCATTATCTAGCATGAAAAAGAGTTGTAAAGACTGTGACTGACAAAATGCATTCAATAAATGTTTATTGAATGAACAAACACATGAAAAATAAGTAAAATCCTGAGAATGCTAAGGAATCACTCCGGAAGCTTGTGAGAAAAGCAAGAATTGCAGCCCCAGTCCTGGAGGTGCTGATTCAGTAGGTGGGCGGTGGCCCCAAGAATTTGCATTTTCACAAGCTCTGCCAGTGATTCTGATGGCCAGAGCTCTTGGAAGGACCCCACATTGAGAAGAGCTGCCACCGATTCAGCTGAGCTGGAGGGAAACTGGATTCAGTGGCCTCTCTTATGCTGGCATCTGGGCAGAACAGATTTTGTGTTAGTCGACAGTGGGAGCAAAAGGTTTTAAGTAAACAGTTCACAGGTTTTCAAAATTTAATCAGGAAAGATCATTTACAGAGAGAAGTGAATTGAGTTCAGCTGCCTTGCTTTGGGTTGTAGAGGATATAAAAATATAATCTGAAGAAATGTTTCTCCCTATTCTCTTTGTTTTCTGTTTATTGACATGATCACTCTGTGTATTTTTCATCATGAAATTTTTCAGTCACGTTATGTAAAATTTCAGAGTTTTTTATTCTATTGAGTTTATATGGAGAAATGGTTGTGAACTGGAGCTCCCAAATGTAATATCCATGGTTAAGGTTCTGGAATATCATGCATAACCCCCTGTGTTCCCCTAGCATGGCCCTTGGGATTGCAGTGGTCACTCAGGCACATGTCCCTTAGATTCCAGTGGCATGTGATAGCACCAAGTGGACGTGGCCAGTTCACTTGGGATCAGGGCCAAAGCAGCTGTAATTCATGCCCATGACGCCACACTCCCCACCACCACCTCCACCCCACAGCCTTAGGAAACTCACCAGAGATTCTGGACAGAGAGGGGGAAGAAAAGAACATCTAGGGCTTTCATTTGGAAAAGCATATTTTTACTTTTATACTTAATTTTATACTTTTAAATTTCAAAAATTGATGCTTAGCATTAAATATTAGATATGGTGAAACAGAGTGGACAAAGTTTTCTCAGCTCTTGAGTATATGGCAAAGATACAGCACCACGACTGCTGGGGTGGGATGGGTCAGGTATAACAAAATCTCTAGGAGGGGGACACTCATCACACATACAATTTGTGTTCACCAGCCTTTAGGAATTCTGTCCCAACCAATTGTCTCTTCTCTACTTCATTTTCAGAGGCACTTGCGTAGGAATTGCGGTTTAGGGAGAGCATTGATCAGTTGTGTTTCCTTTCCCCAAATAACATATAGATCAGTGAGAAGGAAGAAAAGAAGGAAGGAAGGAACTTATTGTTTATAAATCCATTAATAGCACCTTTTTATATATTGAATTACCTTACACGAAGGGAGATTTATCCAACATAATGAGCCTTTGAAGGAGTGTTTCCCAAAATGTAGTCCAAGACTGCTTGTGATAGAATTACATTCTGGGGATTCAACCCAGACCTACTAAGTTAAACCGTTGGGAGGACCTTGCAAATCCAAATTTAACAAACAACTCAGATGACCCTTATACCCAGCAACGTTTGAGAATCTCCTCTTCTAATGTGTGACACTTTAGTAAAGAGAATTGGCGCATTAAAGTTTTGCCTCTGGCATGACCACACCTCAGTATCTGATTTTTATGTTAAAAATTGAGCACCTAGCATCTCTCTATAAATTTATATAGGCTCATATGTATCCTCATCTTGAAAGTTGTCATGATCACAGAGCATTGAATGACTTTTACAATTGTTTCTTAAGGGATCATGCAGGAAATCTAATTTAGATGCCAGAAACGTGTAGTCTGAAGGTAGTATCCTAGACTAGAAGATGGCATATCAACCTCATTTTTTGTTTACTTTAGGAGACTATACACTTTCATGGTTAGAGGCAGAAAAACTTGGAGACAGAGAAAAAAATCCTAAGTCTAACTTCTGCCTTAATCACATGGCCTAAGCAAGCTCCCCTCAAATCTGCTCCTTTTCCTTTAAACTTTCTCCCAACTGCTAGAATTACCCATTCACCAAACTGCCCAAACTGGAAAACCTGGGTTTATGCCTTTTGCCTTGTTTTCTCTCATTCTTACATAATTAGCCAATCAGTGCCAGATTTCCTCATAAATATATCTCTGATCCACCCCCTTTTGTCTATTCCTAGTTCCCAAAATCAGTCTCTCTGTTTCTTGGGCCCAAAATACTACAGCTGCCTCCAGTCTTGTCTACTTCAAATCAATCCTTCCCACAGCCACCAGAATGGTCCATTTAAAATGCAAGTAAGGCCAGGATGCTGCGCCTTCTACATTCATCCGTGGTTCCCGTCTCCTGCAGAATAAAATCTAAGCTCTTGGTCATGGAATAAGACTGTCAGTGTCCTACCTCTGCCTACTTCTCTGACTTCATAGCCCATTTTTCTCTTCCTCAAATTGTGGAATTCCTTATAGCTGGGCTTTTTGCACAAGTGATTTTCACTTCCTGGAGAACCTCAGGTGAGTAGGATGAGTTCAGGAAAAATTTCCCTGAATCCTCAAAGCCAGCTCAGGCTCTTCTTTTCTGCATGTCCATAAAAATCAGTGGGTATTTCTAGCTCGGCTTTTAGCATATTGTGGTATTATTAGCTCTTCCAACTCATTTTGAAGACCTTTCTGAAGTTAGGAATCATATCTTACTCACTTTGGTGTGTGCAGCATTTAACAGAGAGCCCAGGATGTCTCGGGTGCTAAATGAATTATACTTGAATAGGTAAATTTGGAGGGAATGAGTAACTGCTCTTGATTCAGTGCTCTGAAGTTGCTACTTAGAACCAAATGGTATTACAGGGTCTTGGTATTCTTGTATGATTAAAGAATACATTAAGTTTGAGGTAATTTACTTCATATGTTCCCCAAATTGGAGGATTAATTAGGGAGTTGAACCAATAATTAGTACTCAGTGAAAGTGATACAGAATGAAGTATGTACTCAAGGAAGAAACTAAGTAGGTAGCACTAAATGTCTGCTTTGATAATACTCACTGAAAGAGAAAGTGAGAGATTAAAATTATTTCACCTATTGTGTTGGAGAAAAGGCATTTCTTAATTTGGTGATCTAATAGTCTTTAATACATTTCCTTTAATAATGCTGTTGGCTGGGTTACACTGTGAAATAGAGAAAATGCCATTAGAAGAAAAACTACATTGTTAAACTTGTCTGGGCCATCCTTGCTTTATCCTTTACATATGCCTTTGGCAAATTACTAGAGTTAACTATGTGGACACTATCTGACTGACATGTCTTGGTGTTTCTATTTAAAGGTAAATGTGACCTAGGATTTATTTTCTGTTAGCATTAGATTATTTTACTAATGGATCAAAATCAAATAGAATTCTTAGTTTATCAGGTTCCTACAGGGAAAAAAAAATAGATCAAAGTCAAAATAACTTTCTTGTGGAAGAGATCAGAATCATTAGAAAATTATTCTGCTGCTTATTGGTTAAGGTCAATAATACATGTGGCTGGAAAGAGGGTAAATAATTATTTGTTGACATCATCTTTATGATTATCCATCTCCTTGCTAGAAGAAAATTTTACAAAGAATGAGCTGTTATACAGGCTTCCATGAGAAATATTTGCTCTGTAGTGTTAGTCCACTTCTAAATGATGGCTAGAATATTTAGGATCTGGCAGATTAATTTATGGAGTTGTTAAATGCTTCGGGCTAGCCTAATGATGTTCCATTAAAACAGGATTTCTCAACCTCAAGTACTACTGACATTTGGGTCTAGATAAATCTCTGTTGCGAGGGCTGTGTGTCCTGTGCATCATAAGACGTTTAGGAGTATCTTAGGTTTTTATCCACCAGACACCAGGAGCACTCTCCCATCTCACATCGTAGCAACCAAAAATGTCTCCAGACATTGCCAAATATCCTTTGGAGTGGAAGCAAAATCACCCCCAGTTGCCGACCACTGCTTTAAACATTTCCCATTGAAGATAGATATTTTAAAGGGTAAATAGGTAATTGATTTTGCTGGAATCCCAAGACAAACTTACCAGTGATACGAAGGGAATGCTTTAACTTTAGACACGTTCTTTTTCATTTTACAAAATACTGAAATTTAGCTTACATTTGGGAAATTAACTGGTCGAGCTCTATTCACTAAACATAGAAAGACTAAGGAATTATTTTCTCATCTTATTGTCAATCATCTCTTGCAAGAAAGTTAAATGTGGCTAATTTGTGTGGAAGTATTTGAATGTTCCATATATGTTGCTTTGTGAATTAAAAGTAGAGCATATTTTTTAGTCTGATTGATGGTATCAAGTGAAATATTCAATTTTTACCATTTTGTTCTACAATAACTTCTACTTAGAACTTCTTAAGAAAAATCAATATAAAATTCATTTCAATGAATAAATGAAGGAAATATTTCACTTCATCAAGATGGACTTTTTGGTGTGACATTAGCTCATGTGAGCAATCAAAGATTTTGAGATGACTCCAGTAATTTGTACAAGGAGGCTATATATTTTAATTTAAAGGTGATATAACTAAAGCTAATCATTAATTTCAGCATGATGAAGTGGGCAGAAAAACTAGATTTTAGCCCTTACTTAATTCTGCATTAATTAATATCCTATCTGAGTTACCTAGAATAAATAATTTTATTTTTCAATGATTCAATTTTCTCATTTACAAAATGAGAGGGTTAAGTCAGATCTATAAAAGGGCAGATCATAAATATTTTATGCTTTGTGGGTCATGCAGTCCCTATCGTAATACGTAATATGTATTATATGGTAGCATGAAAGCATAGTCTATACGTAACACATGAACATAGCTGTGTTCTAATAAAACTTATTTATGAACTTCATATAATTGTCGTGTCATAAAATATTCTTATTTTCATTGTTTTCAACCATTTTAAATTTAAAAACTATTTTTAGCTAAACATTTGTACACGACAGAGGGCAAAGTGGTACTTGGCCTGTGGACCCCATTTTGCCAACGATGAGATGATTGCTAACAGCATTCCCTTCCAGGGGACTTTAACATTCTTGAATTTACATTCTAACATTCTTGAATTTACATAGGAATGACGGAAAAGCCATTGTGTGCCCCAATTTATCTGAAAACTGCCTCAATATCTGAAGGAAGCTGAAAGTAAATTGGTTGTTAATTTTAATGATGTCATATGTTCCTTTGAGAGAGTATGGGCTGAGCTTGCTGTCCTATGATGGTCAGAATACTTGTTCTCGCTCTCTAAAACATTGAATGTAGTCTCACTTCTTCAAAAGATGTCATTATTCACAAAATATATTGAAATGTACAGGGACTGAAAGTGAAGTGATATTAAAAATTTAACATTAGAAAAGTCCTCTTCAATTTACAGGGTACTTTGCTTTACATCAAATGAAATGAACTTCATAGCAACCCTGCGAGTAAGTGTGGTAGGTACAGTTACTCCTATTTGTAGCTGAAAAAGTCGTGGCCCAAATAGGTTAAGCCACACATAAGTGGACTTTTCTGAGTTAAGACTCAGAACTCCTTCCCTGCACTCCTCTGCATCTTGCATCCGCGTCCGTTACTCTCTCTCTTCATCTGAGACCCAGCTGGACTACAGAGTTATCTCATGCTTTGATAATAGAAACAGGTGTATTCTGTTTGAATACTCAACTGCAAAAAGAATTAAAGGCATATTTTCAAAATGGTCGTTGACAAGATTCAAAATTTCTCTGAGTCTTAGATATAATTTCAAATAATAAAAATGCTGCTCTGTGTTATTCAGAAGTTATCATATCTGGTGTTGGCATAGACTATAGTCAGTATTCAGTAAATATGAGTTCCTTCCCTTTCAGTGTAATAAAACAGAAATGGTGCAATGTAAATTAACAGAATTCAAGATGTATCTTGTAATAATTTGGACTTAGATAATGCATGTTATGTACAACTGCTTTCACTTTGGAGTTGACTGTAGATTGTATGAGTTAGGGTTCTCCAGAAAACAGAATCAATAGGGTATGTATGCATATTGAAAGAGATTTATTTTAAGGAATTGGCTTTGCAGTTGAGGAGACTTGACAAGTCCAAAAGCTGATGGGAGCACCAACAGGTTGGAGACTCAGGAAAGAGTCGCAGCTCAAGTCTGCTGCAGAACCAGGAAGAGTGGATGGTGCAAGTAAAGTTTGAAGGCAGTCTGCTGGAAAATTCCTTCTTGCTTAGGGGAGGTCAGCCTTTTGTTCTATTCATGCCATCAAGTGATTAGACAAGGCCCACCCACATTTACAGTGAGCATTCAGCTTTACTCAAAGTCCACTGATTTAAATGTAAACTTCATCCAAAACAAAACTCTCATGGAAACATCTAGAATAATGTTTGACCAAATATTTGGGCACCATGGGCCACATAACTTGACTTATAAAATTAACCATCAGATAGGTCATTGTTAATCAACTCATGCTAACTTAAATAAAAATTTTCCTCTCACGTTAATCTCTAGAACACGCAATAAATGGGATGGAAGTGTAGCCAGACAGACCCAAACTTTTCTGCTATGGGGCCCTAGAGTCTCTCATTTCTGCTTCTCTTGGCCCATCTACTCTATACTTTTTGTAGACCAGCTTCTTCTGTTACACTGTATTCTACTAACACTTGGTGTAGTGCCCAGTTATTTGTAATCTTGCAGTTGCATTCCTTACATCTCCCCTTCTCCTAAGAAATCTCATTAACCCTGGTTTGGTCAGATGTCCGCCCTTATTTACTTAGCCCTGGTCAGGGAAATTGAATCACCAGGTATTAAAATGGCCACCTAGATCCATTTATCTAGCAGGTGATGTGGGCAGGAGCACATTCTCTTAGTAAGAACATAGGCACAGTGCTTCATTAACTTAATTAGCATGAATTCCCTGTACACATAATAGCTTAATGGTTCTGCAATGTACCCAGAACCAGGCACTGCAAGTAATCCAAAACTAAGATTCCATTCTGCAAGTGAAGATAAACAATTATTCTAAACCTTTTGCTAATATATAATAAAAGGAAATGGACTCCAACTACAGAACTTGATTTTAGGAGTGCTGTAAAGACACTGCATCTGATCAAAAGTCTTGAAGAACCTAGGAAAAGTAGTAGACTCTCCTCCATGGGAGGAACACATTGAAATTATGAAGAAATGCTTTCAGAATACCAGCCTGAGGTGGCATGATGGGTTCCAGTGTCCTTTTAAATGCCCCCTTTAGTCACTTGCATTATTCATGGTTTCAGCACTGCCGAAAGGTCCCACTGAGCTTTTAATGGGCTTTGTTAACGCTTCTGGCTGACCGAAATCGCACCATTCCCAAATGTATATCCCTGAAAAAAGAAAGCAAAATAGCACATTGTTTAGAAATAATGTGATAGTAAACTGAATATGGATACGAAAAGTTTTATGATTTTTAAAAATTAACCATGCTTAAAGGAGTTCAGTGTGAGAGAGATTATTAATGTAATGTTTCAATCAAAATATTCCCATTTTTATAGAAGTTCTTTTGAAGAGCAAAAGTTCATCCAAATTTAATACAGTTAAATGAGCACTGTTTTCGTTTTTAAGTGAATAGCAATTCATATATCAAAACAGGAATATAAAATTAGCATTTCTCCCCCAATTATTTATTTATCCTTCACAGACTTATTGA
>RJWJ010032968.1:0-18198 GCA_004363605.1 Indri indri
CAACACTTTCCTTTAGGCCCCGTCCCCAATATTGGGGATCAAACTTCAACACAAGATTTGAAGGGTACAGACACCCTAAGTATGTCACTCTGTATTACAGAGTGTGGCAATAAGGCCATCACCCTGGAACAGGGTCGTGTGGAAAACCCCTAAAATTGAGAATACACATCCCAGGTATGCAAGATTCAATTGTGTATTCTGCGGGGAGTTAGCTACGTTCCCAGCAAAAAATCAGGTCACATAGGCAGGAGTCGTTGCCAAGGATATGGAAATAATAGAAAATAACAATATAGAAATAAAATACTACACAGAGACAAAGGTACAGTTTTATGGATTTGTAAAGTGAGGCTCGGTAGTCCCCACAGTATTTCCCTAAACTGTGAGGCCCAGAATAAAGTTTCACATGGGTATTTATAGGTACAGAGATCAGTTTCCAGGGGTAGTAGGTTTACGTATAACAGGTAGTTTGTTATAGGTTGAAAGTCTTCCAAAAGGCTTCTATAGATCCCTTAATTAACTCTATCTACGTGAACAAACGGTTACAAAATCTTTCAAAGACAAACTTCTAAGTTCTATGATAAAGCTGTCAATTAACAGAAGGGTTAAACAGATATAGTGTCTCCATGTTTCTTTATCTAGTTATCTTGGATTGAGACAGGTGATCGGGAGTCAAGCAGGAACTGTCCCTTGGGCTAATTGCTTTTAGCCACAGGTGTCTGTCTCTTGGGCGTACACTCTTTGATTAGCTCTCATCCCGTGGCTCCATGTAAACCTGCTTTGTTCAAAACAGGCGAGAAGCTCAGGTTTGAGACTAGTGTTACCTTGGAAAGCAGCTCCTGCTGACCTTTGAGATGCCCTCCTGAGGCAAGGCAGCTTTTGATAGGCAAACTAACACGTTCACGTATTTGTTCAGGGCAGAGCCCTGCAAAACTGAAATCATTTGTTTCTAATATTTTGGGGGGCATTTCAATAAAGCGGTAGTTCCTCTGGAGCCACGTCTCCCCGCTTTTTATTTTTGGAAATAAGTTGATGAAGTTGCACAGCCATCACAGTGAGGCGTTGGTCTCTGGATTCTTGCCTTCTTTGGAGTTTTCTCCAGACTATAAATAAGCACAAGTAAATGATTGAAATAATGCCAAAAGTTGCTAAAGTGGAAATCCCATAGATCTTAAGATGAGAGGCTCATGATAAAAAGTCTGGTTGTTGACTGCCATTCCAGTGTTTCTCTACTGCTGTTAAATTGTCGTCTTTATGAATATTCAGAAAATTTAGAGTAAATAAGGTTTGATTTATTCTATCTCTGGGGGACTGCATACCTCCCCCTTTTTGTTTAAATAACATATTTTTTAAGGTTTGATGAGTACATTCTATAATATCTTGTCCTTGAGGTTTATTAGGAATCCCAGTAATGTGTTTAATGTTCCATTTAGTGTAGAAAGCTGCAAAAGAATGACTAGTATAAGCAGAGCCATTGTCGGTTTTGATGGTGGCTGGGACTCCCATATAGGTAAAACAGGAGTATACATGTGAAAGTACATGTCTAACAGTTTCTCCAGGAGATGGAATAGCCATAATAAGACCAGAATAAGTATAGTAACATGTACAATACCTAACTTGCCGATATCAGCAATATGTGTAACATCCATTTGCCACAATTCATTTGGTGAGAGGCCTCAGGGGTTAACCCCTGCAGAAAATTTAGGCTGATTTGTTGTTTGACAAGTGGGACAGTGAGAAACAATATGCTTGGTTTGATTATTTGTTATGTGAAATTTTTAAATTAAACCTTTAGTATTAACATGAGTTAATAGATGAAATGGAGTTGCCTTTTGAGCAGAACTAACAAATAATTGATCTATTTTTTCATTGCCAGCCAGTAATGGGCTGGAAGGTTAGTATGAGATCTGATATGGGTAATAAAAATTGTAAACTGGCGATTCCATCTATAATGGACTGAAGTTGCTGAAACAGTTTGGAAACTTCATCAGTTTCTGTAATAGTAACTGTTTCTAAGGCTAGAACTGTTTGTACAACATATTGTGAATCAGAAACAATATTTAAAGGTGAAGTAATATCTTGTAAAAGCTGGGTAACAGCTTGCAATTCTACCTTTTGTGCTGAAGTATAAGGGTGGTCCACACCTTGGTTAGAGGACCAGAATAACCTGCCTGTCCATTACCGCCGCCATCAGTAAAAACAGTAGGAGCATGAGGTATAGGCGTGGATTTTACTATTTTAGGTAATATTTATTGAGTCAATTTTAGAAATTGGAGCATTTTATTTTTTGGATAGTGATTATCAGTTGTTCCTATAAAATCAGATATACCGGATTGCCAATCCAGGTTTTGTTGATAAGCCATCTCAATTTGTGATTTAGGAAGAGGAACAATAATTTTTTCAGGATCTTGGCTACTTAGTTCTTTTAGTCTTTGCGGGCCTTTAAATATAATTTGACCAATTTTGTCCAAAAATGTCGTAAGACTGTTCTGTTGTTTATGTGGGAGAAAAATCCATTCAATTATACCCTCTTTTTGAATTAAGATCCCAGAGGGAGAATGTTCTGATGGATAAACAGTGAAATCTACTCCTTTTTCAAGATTTACTCTAGAAAGTTGAGCTTTGTGAATATGAGATTGAATCCATGCAAATTCCTCTTGAGCTGCCTGAGTTAGTTTACGAGGACTGTTAAGATCAGAGTCACCCTTCGGTATAGGAAACAAGTTACTTAAAGCATAAGTAGGAATTCCTAACGTAGATCTAAGCCAATTTATGTCCCCTGGTAAGCTTTCAAAATCATTTAAAGTTTGTAATTTGTCTATATGTATTTGAACTTCTTGAGGAACTATTTCGTTGTCATCAGCGAGAGACCCTAGCTAAGTAAATGGAGGCTTTATCTTCAGCAATTACTAAACCAAATTGAGGCAATGTTTGTCTGGCCTGTTGGTACAGTCGTTCTAATTTTTGTTTGGATGAACATGCAAATAAAATATCATCCATATAATGAATAATATAACTATGAGGAAAACATTTTCTTAGTATTTCTAAAGGCTGATTGACAAAATGTTGGCACAGGGTCGGGCTATCAAGCATGCCCTGAGGCAAGACTTTCCATTGGTTCTGTTTAGTTGGCTGTTGATTGTTTAAAGCAGGTATGGTAAAGGCAAATTTTTGTCTTATCAGATATTTTTAAAGGAATTGTAAGAAAGCAGTCTTTTAAATCTACTATTACAATATGCCAATCTTTAGGGATCATAGTTGGAGACAGAAGTCCTGGCTGAAGAGTTCCCGTTGGTTGTATAATTGCATTGATGTTCCTTAAATCAGTTAACATTCACCATTTACCAGATTTCTTTTTAATAACAAATACAGGTGAGTTCCACAGACTGGGGGACTCCTCTATATGTCCTGCTTGTAATTGTTCTTCTATTAATATTTGGAGAGCACCCAACTTTTCTTGGTTTAGCGGCCACTGCTCTGTCCATATAGGCTTTTGTGATATCCAGTTTAAAGCCAGTGCATAGTGGTGCCCTTCAACAGCAGTGGCCGCTATCCAAAATTTGAATAGCCTAAAAACCATGCCGAGAAGAATGTGCTTTTGGTGCCACAAGAGTCTTAACCCCTTTGACCTTTTTTACCCAAGCCAAAACAAGGATTATAATTCATATTAAGTATCATTTGTTTAGCAGGAGCAGACATATTAGGTATACTGATGTAAGCTCTCCATTGTTGTAACAAATCTCTTCCCCATAGATTGATGACAATGTCAGCCACATAAGCCACGTAAGGTTTTAAAGTGGCTGTCTGTTTATCAGGGCGAGAACAATTTAAAATTTGTTGACTCTGAAATATATTAGTCAAAGTTCCAATTCCAGTGAGTACTGTAGGAACCTGTTGTAAAGGCCAAGGCTTTGGCCAAAACCTTTTAGAAACAATTGTAACATTGGCTCTAGTATCTACAAGTCCAACAGAAGATTTGCCATTTAGCTTGATTTCTAATTGAGGTCTCTGGTCATTAATAAAAGTTTGCCAATATCCTTTAGTTCCAGTACTTCCTAAACCCCCTTGTCTTAGAACATTAGATTTTCCAATTTGTATATAAGGCGATAACAGAAGTTGTGCAAGATGGTGTCCAGCCTGAATATAATAATCAGAAGTGGAACTCATCATTACTGAAATTTCTCCTGAATAGTCCAAATCAATTACACCCAAATGTACTGAAATTCCTTTTAAAGTAAGAGAGCTCCAGCCATTGATTAATCCTACTGTGGCTGGAGGAATTGGGCCAAATACACCTGTAGGTACTTTACATGAGCCAGTAGATGGCGTTAAAAGGCTGTTGTCACGAGATGGTAAATCTGAAGTCCCGCTTCCTTTAGTAGCGGGCACTGAGGCTGGTTATTGCCTCATTGTTTTCCTGAGTCTGCTGCTGCCAAGCTGGGAACTGTTGGACAAAGCAATTTCCCATATTTTCCTTGGGGCCCCGGGCAGGGCCCTGCACCCCATTTCCCTGTTCTGTAAGGGGGTGGCCATTAGCATGAAATTTAGAACAGCAACTATTGGCCCAATGGTATCCTTTACCATAGCGGGTGCAAAGTCTGGGAGCGGGACCAGCAAACTGGCCACAGTTAAACACTCCAGAAAGTTGTATACAATCTTTTTTCAAATGACCTCTATGGCCGCAATTAAAACACCTAGAGGCAGTTCTTAGTCCTCTGGGATTGCTTTTCCTGTGGATAGCCTCAGCCAACATTTCCATTTTACAAGCATCTGACCTGACCTTCCTGCAGATTTTTAAAAATTTTTCCAGCAGTGTGCCATTTAATTTTTAATGGACATAAAAACTGCTGACACTCTCAATTAGCATTATCAAAAGCCAACATATGTAACATATTTCCTAAGTCAGGAGGGCTAATTGTCTTTTGCACATCTTGCAATCTGGCAATAAAATCCACTTAAGGTTCATTAACATTTTGTTTAACATTTATGCAGGAAGGCACAGTTTGTCCAGGAGAGGCTATCTTTTCCCAGGCTCTAATACAGCACTGCTGGATTTCAGCAATAGCCCGATCATCACATTTTAATGAGCATTTATGCCAAACCAGTTTCCTTGTTCTGTAATTTGTGCCACCGAGTTATCTATTGGCGGATCTCAGACTGACTTAGCCAGGCTTGCTGGCGAGCCTCATCCCTCCACAAGGTTGTGAACTGTAAGAATTCTGACGGAGATAAAACTGTCTGCATCAGAGATTGCCAATCCCAAGGAATCAATCTTTCTGTTTGAGCCAATCCTTCAAGCAAGCCCTTAGTGTAAGGAGAGTTTGTATCATATGAGACACAGGCTTTTTTTTTTAATTCTTTGAGAGTTTTAAATGGAATAGGCTCATGAATATGGCGGGGGCTTCGAGGTGTTTGCGCTGCCCCATCCTGATAATCAGAATCCAAACTTGGCTGTACTATAGCAACAGGATAAAGATACGCTTCTAAATTCCCATTTAACTGCATTTCTCTGATACCTTTTGAAATCTTAGTTTGCTTCATAGGAGTTTTTCTAACAGCCTTTCTCAAGGGCGGATTACGCTTCTGGGTCCCATTTGCATTAGAAATTAGTGGCTCCGCAGGTGAAAGCTTATCTCTAGCTACTATTTCACGCGAAAGTTCATCTTTAGAATCTTTTCGCTCCTCCATTTTTTCTACAGACCCGTGCTGAGGGCCGACAGCCATTTGTACTGGCTCTCTCTTATCCTGGCCCGATGTAGATGGAAAGTCCTAAATAACCTCCTCCTTCGTGCAAAAAACAGGCTCCGGATTTCTCACTGCGCTGTTTTTAGGACAGAGTTCTCCGTCTTACTAGAAGAACAGACTGAGTCTGACTCACAATAAAAAGTTCTTCCCTATGTTATCCTGAGTAATATTCAGTCCCTGGAGTCACTCACCTCTCTCTTCTGGGTCATGTGGCTTGAAGCCTTCTCCAGGTCCCCTGCGACGCTGTACGGAAATCTTCGTTCAGGTGAAGGCTTTTGCCAATAGGACTCTGTCATAAAAATCCTGCCGACTACGCCAGTTTGCGGGAACTTAGCTATGCTCCCAGCAAAACATCAGGTCCCTCAGGCAGGGGTCGTCACAAAGGATAAGGAAATAATAGAAAATAATAGAATATAAAAATAAAAGAATACACAGAGATGAAGGTACAGTTTGATAGATTATAAAGTGAGGCTCAGGAGTCCCCACGGTATTTCCGTAAACTGTGAGGCCCAGAATAAAGTTTCACATGGGTATTTATAGGTACAGAGATCGGTTGCCATGGGTAACAGGTTTACCTAATAACAAGTAGTTCGTTGTAGGTTAAATGTCTTCCAAAAGGCTTCTACAGATCCCTTAATTAACTCTATCTACGTGAACAAATGGTTACGAAATCTTTCAAAGACAAACTTCTAAGTAAGTTCGAAGACAAAGCTATTAAGTAACAGAAGGGTTAAACAGAGATATAGTGGCTCCATATTTCTTTATCTAGTTATTGTGGATGGAGACTGGTAGTCAGGAATCAAGCAGGAACTGTCCCTTGGGCTAATTTCTTCTAGCCGCAGGTGTCTGTCTCTGGTGGTGGGGGACACTCTTTGGTCAGCTCTCATCCCGTGGCTCCATGCAAACCTGCTTTGTTGTTCAAAGCAGGCAAAAACCACAGGTCTGAGACTGCAGTGTCACCTTGGAAAGCCGAGGCCACTGACCTTTGAGATGCCCTGCTGAGGTGAGGCACCTTTCCATATGCAAACAAACAAATTCATGTATTGCTTCAGGGCAAAGCCCTGCAAAATTCCTGAAAGCCTTTGTTTCTAATATTATGGGGGGCATTTCAATAAAGCAATATTTCTGTGGAGCTACAGTATTCAAATGGTATGCTTATTATGTTGAAGCGTGCTTGAGGAGCTTTTTAATTATTTGTTACTACTCTCTGAGAAAAAGTATGTGCCATACGATTATTAGATTGTTATATTGAACCTATATCAAATACAACATCTGATAATCTTTGGCCATATACGTTTCATATCTGATATGAAGAAATGTTAACTAAGTTATCATTTGTTCTCAGTTGGATTATTCTGCTGCAAGACGTGAGTGCAGGTGCTTTATTTGGGAGGTGATCCAGGGAAGCACAAGGAGAGCTGTGAGGGAAGTGAAATAAAGAAGAGAAAGGAGCCAGTGAAGTTGATGTTTTCAGTCAGACTTTTTATAATTTTTCAAAAGCTTTGAGTGACAACTCTAACGTTAGCGTGTGTCGTTGGTGCAGTCCTAGTGTGTTTTGTCTGCTGTCTCAGGGATGAGCCACACAGAGGTGGTTAACTTTAGCGTGCATCCGAATCACCTGGAGACCTTGTGCTTTCCTGGCGGGCTGGGTCTTCCCTCGATGTTACTGAGCAGCCAGAGAACATGCTTTTCTTGCTGCTGTTCAGGGTTGTATGCAGTTTTGCTAGTCCAGGGAACCCACCTAGAGGGCGAATGTTTGGGCACATACATGGTTGTCTTCTCCGTGAAGGATTGGGGCTGCAGTCAGATTTACAGCTTACCATGCCTGGTTTTAAGTGGGTTCTGCTCTTGGTTATCCACATGGGAGACGGGGTTCGTATGTGGAATTTCCTCTGTTTTGCCCCGGAAGACCGAGTGCTTTCCCTGGTGCACAGACCTTAGTTGAATATTCACTCAGGGTACAAGTGTGTGGTCTGGCGTGGAATTGAAATTCTAAAGTCTTAGACCTAAGGTCTAGTCTGTGCGAACACCCTGGATGAATCCTTAAGTCCCAGAAGGAAGGAAATTCATGAATAAGGTTCCTCTGACAGCAGGTGTTTGACCAGAATTTGTCATGCTGTTTTCAGGGCTACCTGGGGGACGTGTGGGAAAGGTGGCCGTGGTGGCACTGGTGGTGTGAGGCCTGGGGCTACGCTCAGACTTGCAAGACAGGCTTTATTACTCTGGCCCCGCTCAGCACGCACAGGTGAATTCTCTCAGGTGCTTTCTATGATTAGCAGGTGCTCACCCAGTTCAGGGAGAGGCGTGTGTTGTAGTGTGGGGTTCACTTGTTCTGGGGACCTGCTGCAGTTCTCCTCTAGCGTTATAGTAGGTTTAAATTTCTCTTTCAGTTCACACCCTCACAGATGTGTTGTGAAAATGTTTACTTCTCATTCGTTAGTGAAATTATCCAAATGGACTTCTGCAAACTTTCTGTTGTGAATGGCTTTGATTCCTTTCATTTTTAGGCA
Source organism: Indri indri (assembly GCA_004363605.1). Taxonomy (NCBI): domain Eukaryota; kingdom Metazoa; phylum Chordata; class Mammalia; order Primates; family Indriidae; genus Indri; species Indri indri. The sequence goes on from RJWJ010032968.1 coordinate 8,253, forward strand.
GTATTTTCTGTTTTACATAATTTGATTATTTTGTGAGTTTTGCTTTGTTAGAGTAGTTTTCAGAATGACTTATCTTCTTAAAATATGTACTGTAACTTATTATCTAGTTCCAAATCATTTTGAATTTTTTCTGTTTAATTGTTCTGAAGGAATAACACATTCAAATATATAATTTCTACACTGAATGAGTCTTCTGTTTTATTTTATACTTACAAGAGTTTTCTCAATTATTTACACAAAATTCTCATGCCTTGTTTTGGTGTTTTTATGTCACTTGTCTTTGAATAAATCATCCATTAATTAGTGCTATATTTTCTAAAACATTATTTAAGAACCGATTTGATTCTTATATATCATAAAATTGATTATTTCTTATCTCTAGATGTGTACTGTTTACCTGTGATATTATAATATGTAAGGCTGACAACTCTTTTTTAAATATTTGGTGAAATACCCATGCTATGAAGTGTATCACTGTATTGAAAGTATGCAGTTCACTGGAATGCAGCGCATTTGTGTCTTTGCTCAACTGTCAGCACCATCCGTCCTCAGAGGACGTTTCATCTTGACAAAGTGAAACTTCCTACCCGTGAAACAATACTTGGCATCTTCTCTTTCCTCAGCCCTTGGCATCCACCATTCTACTTTCTGTCTACGTGTGTTTGAGGATTCTAGGTAATTCCAAAAAGTAGAATCATACAGTGTTCTCATTTTTGATTAGTTCATTCTACTTGACATAATGTCAGTAAGGTTTATCTATGTTGTAGTTTGCGTAAATCTTTTCTTTCTATCATATATACATATATATATATATATCTTCTTTTTGGTAATGTAAATAATGCTGTTATCAGTATAAATGTATAAATTTTCTTTTTCTAGATGACACTTTCAATTATCTTGATATATACCCTGAAGTGGCCTTGCTGGATCATAAAACAAGTCTAATTTTCATTGTTGAGAAAGCATTATACTGTTCTTTATAGTGTCTGTGCCATTTCACTCTTCTTCCCACAGAGCACAAGGGTTTCAATTTCCCAACATTCTCATCAGTACTTGTTATTTTTTTTACTTTTTAAAAGTATAATTTACTTTTTTTGCAAACATCTGAAAGCTGAGAGACATAAAATTCTATACATTTAAGCTGTATGACATACTGTATGTATAGAGATGATGGTTGTACAAATATACATAAATTTTACCATTTTAATCATTTTCACGTGTACAATTCAGTGGTGTTAAGTACATTCACATTGGTGTGCAATCACGCTACCCATACAGAATATCATACATCTGAAAATTATGTGAATGTACTGACTACCACTGAATTGAATTATATGTATGTAATTGAGCTTATTAAACATACTTAATACCACATGAGAAAATCATTACAATGGTAAATTTTAGAATATATTTTACCCTAATAAAAATGTTAGATGACCAACATACACGCACATGCATTGTCATGGATAAATATCACAAATATAAAGCATAGAAGAAATCAGAGGCAAAAGTGTGCATACCATATAAATCAGTTTATATAAAATCTATAAACCAAATCAAACAGGTTCCGATATCCGGTAATGATGGAGAAATTCACTGAACTAACATTCTCACAGATAACAATGATAAGATGTAAATACAACATTATATATAGTTATGTAGAAACACATCTAGACATAATATGTATATAGTATATGTGTAATAACTGAAAGAGAATTTCAGCTGTGCATACTGTAGGGCAGATAGTCCTTGGAATTTATGTACACCAAGTTAATTCCTTCCTAAAAAAATGAAAACACTAATCAAAGAAATGCAACCGGCTGGGCGTGGTGGTTCACGCCTGTAATCCTAGCACTCTGGGAGGCTGAGGCGGCTGGATCATGTGAGCTCAGGAGTTCGAGACCAGCCTGAGCAAGAGTGAGACCCTGTCTCTACTAAAAATAGAAAGAAATGAATCGGACAACTAAAAATATATAGAAAAAAAATTAGCCAGGCATGGTGGCACATGCCTGTAGTCTCAGCTACTCGGGAGGCTGAGGCAGGAGGATTGCTTGAGCCCAGGAGTTTGAGGTTGCTGTAAGCTAGGCTGATGCCACGGCACTCTAGCCTGGGCAACAGAGTGAGACTCTGTCTCAAAAAAAAAAAAAAAAAAAAAAAAAGGCAACCAAGTCTAGTCTCTGCAATGCTCATTTATAATTTCTATTAAATAGCATTAAAATTCATAAGGTTAGTGAAGAAACAGAAAACTGTAATTCTACACAAGATAAAAATAAGGCAATAGAGGTTGTTCCCAAGTTGTCCAAAATGTTGCAATTACCAGAAAATAATTTGAGAGCAGCTATCACAAATATTTTACAAAAATGAGAAAAATATTCTAATAATGAATGTACAGATATGGAACTTGAATAGAGAAATGGAAAATATAAAAAGCTCAAAATATGAAGATGGTAAGTGTTAAAAATTACTTTTGAGCTTATCTAAAGAATAGAAAGAGAAGAAATTTAAATACAGAGTGATAGGAATGATCTAACCTGACTGGGCATGCTCACACCTGCAGTCCCAGACCCCTGAGAAGGTAAAGCAAGATCATCTCTTGAGGCCAGCCTGGGAAACATAGACCTTATCTCTACAAAAACATAAAATTTAGCTACGTGTTGTGGTATATGCCTGTACTCGTAGCTAAGTGGAGGTCTGAGGCGGGAAGGAGCATGTAAGCCCTGAAATTTGAGGTTACTCAGTGAGCTGTGGTCACACCAGTGCACTCCAGCCTGGGTGAAAATGCTTTTTCACTCAAAAAAAAAATTTTTTTTATCTAACCTGAAGAAAGGCGTAAAATATTTTTGAAGAAAAATGAACAGAATCTTGGAGAGATCTGTGTGGTGACTGAATCCAGAATGAGAGTGGATATATGAAAAATTAAATGTGATAAAAAAGAAAACCAACTATAGGTAAAAACAGAAATTGGTAGAATACCTAAATATTTAGACCTGAGAAGGTCAACAAACTCCAAAATGAAAATACAAATAAAATGAAACCTAGGCGCGTCATAGTCAAACTGCTAAAATCCAGATATAAACAGAAAATCTTGTAAGCATGCAGAAGGGAAAAGCATGTCACTTATGGGGGGAGATAATATAAATGATGAATGATATGCCATGAACAACTGTAGAGACAATCACAGTGGAATTACATCATTCGTGTGCAGAGAGAGCACCTTATATCAATAGAGGATCCTACATTCAGGACAACTGTCTTCAAAAATAAAGCAGAAGCCAAAATGAAAGACCATGCACTCATGATAATGGCAAAAACGTGAATAAAATTGCAAATACCAAGTGAGGATTTAAAGCAACTAGAAGCAGGAATGCAAAATGCCAGAGTAACTTTGGAAAATAGTTTAGCAATTTTTTTTTTTTTTTTTTTTTGAGACAGAGTCTCACTCTATTGCCTGGGCTAGAGTGCCGTGGGCATCAGCCTAGCTCACAGCAACCTCAAACTCCTGGGCTCAAGCGATCCTCCTGCCTCAGCCTCCCAGGTAGCTGGGACTACAGGCACACGCCACCATGCCTGGCTAATTTTATATATATATATTTTTAGTTGTCCAGCCAATTTCTTTCTATTTTTTTAGTAGAGACAGGGTGTTGCTCTTGCTCAGGGTGGTCTCGAACTCCTGAGCTCAAACGATCCGCCTGCCTCGGCCTCCCAGAATGCCGGGATTACAGGCATGAGCCACCACGCCCGGCCAGCAATTTTTTATAAATGGAATATTGACAGATGTTTGCAACTCCAGAGTGGTCAGGGACCTGGGGGCACATGTGGTCCGCTATCTGCAAAGCCTAGGAGGGACCAAGCCAGGCAGCCCTGGCCTGGCCGGCCACACTTGCCCTTCCTGTCGTGGCGAGCCTGCCAGGACATAAGCTGGAGGGTCGAAGATGCTGTGACGTTTCCACATGCACACTTTGCACCATTGTGTGCCAGGTCTTTACCCTTCAAGAAAATGAGAATGATGAGTTAATTTACTTGTAGTTTCAGATATTTTTCTAAGTTGCTGTATGATCTAACTTGGGGGATTTCTGTCTTCACCCCAACCTTTCTTCCTTCAAAGCCCTCCTACGATGACAAGGATTCTCTCCTTGACCAAACTCTACTCAGGCTCCCTGAATGCTTTTTCAACTTGGCCTGACTTTGGGACTTCCATGTTCACCTCTGCATTTTCCAATCTGGGCAAAATTCCTGCTAAATCAGTTTAACCAGTACCACCCCTCAGCCTCAATATCTGACCAGGTTCCTCATCCTCCTCCACTCCCCAGGTGAGGTCTGATGTCCGTGGCCTGCCTTCGGTTAGAATCTAGTTATTTGGAGTTCAGCCAGAGCCTGCCGCTACCCCTGAGGTTTCCTCCTAGTCATTCTCCACCAGGCTGTCTGGCTCCGGAGCCGAGGTGGTGCGGTGACACCCTGACCGTGAGGTACGTGCTGCGCCACCAAAGGCACACGGTGCCGGAGAGGCAGGAGGAAGTGCCCGACTCTGCGGGTGGGAGTGCAGTGGCAGAGTTTCCTTCGTGATTCTTTGTGGAAGGTGTGAGACTGAGCTGGGCCTTGAAGGATGCAGAGGGCTTCCCCGGTGAAGCCGGGGTGGGAGTGAGCACAGGGACCGTAGGTGGCACAGGGCTGTCAGTGTGGAGACAGAGCGTGTGCAGATCTTAGTACCTGGGAGGGGATGACGTTCAGATACAGGAGGGGAACAGTGTCTCCAGCTTCACACCACGCACAAAATATACCAAATGTATTAAAATTCAAATGTAAAAAAGGCAGCTGTGGAGAAGAATATAGGTTAGTTGTTTTGTAATTATGGGTGTTGAACGTTCTCCTGAGCGAGGCACAGAACCCTTACATCATGATGGAAATGACTTCATAGTTGATGACTTAAAAATTAAAACCTTCTTCATGATGAAGGTATAAGCAGAGTTAAAAAAATAACAGAAACTTCTCCAAGTTATCGCTTTCAAATTCTGCACTTCTCCCTTAGTGACGGAGTCCGCGTGTCACCGCAGTGAGAACGTGCTGGGCATTGTGTTCCCAGGCTTCGTGAGCCGCACAGGGCCTCCGACCCCAGACTGCAACCCTGAGCGCTCACGGAGGAGAAGGGGCCGCTCCCACGTCCCCAGGTGGGAATCCCCTGGACCGTCCATGGCTTCCCTGGCCACATGGCCCCAGTGCTCCCCGATGCTGGCCCTGTCCTGGGCCTTCATTGTGTGGTCCCCTAGGCAGGTGGTGACGACAGAGTTGACCGCACTGTAGAATGGGTGAGCGTGGCCCAGGTGCTGGATGCCAAGTGCTCCTGTCCTCCTTGTCCCACTGGCTCCAGGTGGAGTGCAAACGTGCACAGGCACCACTTTCCTGAACAGCTCCTGGGGAGGACGGGAAAGTCACAGGGACACAGCACAGCCACAGTCCAGGCAAACTCATCCTTCTCTCAACAGAAAAATCTTCAGAAAATATAAAAAATCGTCTCTGGAAAGACAACACATGGAGCAGGAAGCTGCTTATCAAAGTTAAGTGCAGGCTCGGAGGCGGGCAAGTGCTGGGCAGAGAAAGGGGTGAGGTCGGAGCAGGTACTGGGCCAGGTGTGGCTTTTACAAAAATTTGTCACTGGAAGTTTACTTGGAAAATTCCAGCCATGTCTAGTCTGGACTAACAGGAAAGAGATGTGTCTGTCTACGGGCGGGCAGGGTGGGGGCAGGAGGCCCCCGTCATGGGGTGTGGTGGGGGCAGCTGGGCTGTTCAGCAGGGGGAGCTGTGGACTCAGCAGGGCTGTGGCTCCCGTGCTGGTCCCTCTGCTGACGGAGCCCCCTCCAGGCTGCTGGGTGGACATGGCAGGTGGGGCTTCCTTGCCCAGACTGGCCCAGCAGGTCCTCAGGATGCCAGACCCCTGCTGCTCCTGTCTGCACTGCACCTTCTTGGGGAGGGGCTCCCTGCCTGCACCAGGGATGGGGGCCGCAGAGGGGTCCCAAGGGCCAGGGGCAGATGGGCAAGATGTCAAGTTGTTTGTCTTGTTTCTTCTGTTCCTGGAGACTTGGTTACCTCTGAGACGTAGTCAGAACTTATCATAGGGGATATGATTTTTGCCCCCAAGATACGGTTTTGGGCAGAAAACAAAGGCCTGGAGTTTGCCCCCTGCAAGTTATAGGGGGTGATGGGGGACTATATACGGAACCTGTGAAGTCACATGGAGATTCCACCTCACGGAAACATAGAACTTTTTTCATCAGCAGTAAAGGGAATGAAGGAAGGAGGGAGGGAGGGAGGGAAAGAAGAAAACAGGAGACCCTCTATATTAAAAATGAAAAAAGAGACGTCCTGTAACAAAGACCTAATGAGGCTGCAGGTGTCACATCTGGACTTTTAAGCAATGACAGGATGAAAACTGCTACCAGCAAATTATTCCAATTGTGTACAGGGCTCCAGAAAATTAAGGAAAAAATACCTTCTCACAGACGTGGGAAGCTCAATTTCCATGTATTACATGAGAAGAAGGAAAAAAAAGTACCCAGGTTGATTTGAGGATGCTTCCTCCTCCATCTGAAGGTGGTCACCAGGCGATGGCCAGAGATCAGTATCACCAGGACTGTAACTGGCTACAAGTGCCATGACTTTGTCTTCTTTTTAAATTGACATAATGATTTTGTATACTTATGGGGTACAATGTGATGTTCTGATGTATGTATGCATCACGGAAAATTTTAATAAGCTAATTAACTTATTCATCGCCTCACCAATTTATTATTTTCTTGTGGTGAGAACATCAAATTCTCTTTTTGCAATTCTGAACTGTGCAGTATATTACTGTTAACTGTGGTCCCCATGCAGTGCAGCAGGTCACTTATTTCTCCAGCCTGATTGACGCTTTGTGTTCTTCCATGAACACCTTCCCTCTCTCCATCCCTCCCTTCCCCCTGCCCCAGCCTCTGGCAACCACCTTTCTAGTCTCTAGTCTCTGTTCCTGTGAGACTGCCCTTGGTGGTTCCACATGTAAGCGTGGAATCTGTCCTCATGAAAAGAGGACGTCAACCTCCGCTGACTTTCAATAGAAACACAGTGAGCCCTGAGCAGCTCTGACCCTTCCTGTGGTCCCCAACCCAGTGGTGTGTCAGGAAATGGACCTGCGTCACCACCTGAGCTCCGCATCACCCCCAGACCCAGGACACTCGACACCCCACCCCAGTCCGTGGAAACATTGTCTTCCATGAAACCGGTCCCTGGTGCCAAGATGGTTGGTTAGCCCACTTTCCTGTGGTTACGTAAGCTTGCCCTTTAGCCCCTCTCCTTACGGCGGCTTTCTGCCTAGAAGTCAAGTAAACCCTGTCACAAGGCACTAACTTCCCTTCATAGTTTCTATAAGGTAACATCGCCAATGTTAAGAAACCTGAAGTTTCCACTTGAGACGTTTTCCAGATCCTGGATCCGCATGGGTCTGCTGACACCAGCCAGTCTGGATCCCCCCGAGGCACCGACTTAGTGCAAGACACAGTTTCCACCCTCATGACTGCGTCTCCCACACCCCAGCCAGGCAGTGCCCCGGCCCCTCACCCCCCAAATTTCCTCAAAATTCCCAGTGAGAGACCCTTGGCGAGCCAGATTTGAAGTTCCCTGCCCTCCCCTCATTTGGCAGCCATAGGATTGTTAAACTTTCTCTGCTGCGACAGATGCTGTCTTGTATTGGTTACTGCACGATGGCAGGACCCTGGCGGGCCTGTGGCAGGAGGGCACACGCTGTGTCTTTCTGTGCCTGGCCTATTTGTGTAGCATAATATACTCCAGTTCCACCCTCGTCACAAATGACAGAATGTCCTTCTTTCTGAAGGCTCAAAGGGACTCCATTGTGTATAGAAACCATATTGTCTTTATCCGTCTGTCTGCCGATGGGCACTGAGGTTGCTTCTGTGTCTTGCTTATTGAGAACATAATGACTTACATTGCTTTGGCTACACCCAATGTGCAATTGTGATATTGTGAGCTCCTTTTATGTTCGGTCTTTTGAAGAATTGCCACAACCTTTTCTAGAATGGTTGCAGTACTTTAGAGTCCCACCAACAGGGCACAGGTGTTCCCTTTTGTCCACATTCTTGCCGACACTTGTTACAGTCCGTCTGTTGGATAAGACTCATTCTAACAGGCCTGAAGGCGTATCATTGACACTGCTGTGCTCTTATCTCAGTAAGTGGTCAGAATGTTGTAAATAGCCTCAAACTCTCCCATGAGAAGCCATTTCTCATTGCATTAGCAACATTTCTTTTTCTTTTTTTTTTTTTTTTTGAGACAGAGTCTCACTCTCTTGCCTGGGGCAAGTGCCGTGGCGTCAGCCTAGCTCACAGCAACCTCAAACTCCTGGGCTCAAGTGATCCTACTGCCTCAGCCTCCCGAGTAGCTGGGACTACAGGCATGTGCCACCATGCCTGGCTAATTTTTTCTGTATATATTTTTAGCTGTCCAATTAATTTTCTTTCTATTTTTGGTAGAGACGGGGGTCTCACTCTTGCTCAGGCTGGTCTCAAACTCCTGAGCTCGGAACAATCCGCCCGCCTCGGCCTCCCAAAGTGCTAGGATTACAGGCGTGAGCCACCACACCCGGCACATTAGCAACATTTCAAACTATAAATGAGAGCCACCAGAGCCCCGTGTGGGGTGACAGCAGTGGGGAGACAGTGAGTAAGCCGCAGCCACAGCACAGGCGGAGAGGGACAGGGGCTGTGGTGCTCGCGCAGCTGGCCTGGGCCTGAAGAGAGGGAGCGACTGAGAGAATCAGGGACTGAAGGAAGCAGAACTTGTCCTGAATTCACACAGTGGGAGGTGTACGTATGTTAGCGACAGTAAAAGCTGTTCAAGAGAAAGTCTTGTCAAAGTGGTATCTACAATGGAGAAGTAAAATAGTTTTGATAAACTCGTCCCAAGTGAACCGGGAGAGACGGGTTCAAGATGTTGTGTGTGTGTGTGTGTGTGTGTGTGTGTACATTGTTTATTCCGGCCCAGGCCACCGTGTGTGTCAATGTCTTCCCAGGCAATTGTAACATCCTTTCAAAACATTTGAGGAACTTCAGGTTATTGACTTGAAATCTTTCTTCCTTTTTAACGTAGGCATTTTCTCCTATAAATCACCCCATCAGCACTAAGTTTGCTGCATCCCGTTTTTTTGAGGAATGTTTTTTTCCATTTATCTCACAATATTTTCTAATTTTCTTGAATACATTGGCTGTTTGGGATTTCATGTTTAATGTTTCCAAATTTTTGAGTGCATTACATTTCTAGCTGTGATTAATTTTTTGTGTGTGTGTGTTTAGAGAATCTTCTTTGCATTTGTTAAATTCTTTCAATTTTTTATTTTTTTGTAAGGCCTACAACAGTCTATCCTGGCAAACGTTCCATGTGAACTTAGAAGAATATATGTCCTGCTCTTTTGTGATGGAGCATCCTGTACGTGGCTGTTAGGTCGAGCTAGTATGCGCATTAGTGTAAACCTTCTATTTCCTTGTTGATCTTCTGAGTTTTCTCTATCCATTATTGACAGTGTGATAATGAAGTCTCCAACTCTTATTGCTGGATGATTTTTTTCCCTTCAGTTTTGTCGATTTGGGGCCCATGCATTTTTTCTTTTTCGTTAGGTGATCTTATGCTTTCTTTAATTACTTTGTGTGTGGGTTGTTCTTTTGGTTTTTTTGAGACTGGGTCTCTCTCTGTAGCCCTGGGTAGGGTGCAGTGGCATCGTCATAGTTCACTGCAGCCTCGAGCTCCTGGTCTCAAGCAATCCTCCTGCCTCAGCCTCCTGAGTAGCTTGGACTACAGGTGCCAGCATGTCTGCCTAATTTTTCTGTTTTTTGTACAGACAGGGTTTGGTTCTTGCTCAGGCTGCTTCTTCCTGACATTTGCAGATTCGAGGCTGTTCTCTGTGAAG
>RJWJ010032969.1:0-18065 GCA_004363605.1 Indri indri
GTCCAGCGAGGTGCTGGAATCACTGACTTAATCCTTTTTAAGAGGCCTGTGAGTTCTCATGGATTCTTGGGTTAACTCCTTTCCAGGCTTACGTTGAGAGTGACCCTCAATGCCTGGATCCAAAGGGGTGACCAGTGGCAGGAATTTAGGGACCCCCAGAAAGCAGGTGGGGGCAACCTGACCAGGGGACAATGTGATGCTTGTCAACCCATGCAGACATCTAACCATCTGTCTGTGCTCAGGGCCACTTCCAGGAGAGCTCTCTGGATGAGTGAGGGGATAACGGAGGGGGTTCGGAAGCCAGGGAGGCGTGGCTGGGCAGGAAGAACAGGGGTGAATGGCACGAGCCTGGGTTGAGGATGATTCCACCACGAGCTCCGTGAAGGGAGGGAATTGTTTGTCCCTCTGGGTTCATCCTGGCCCAGCCTCCACTGTGGAGGGCACCTTAGAAATTACACACATCAGCACTGGCACTACGTGGGACTCTCCCAGCCCTCTGCACCCGAGTGACACCCACCCGTCGTGCAAGCCTCCGTCCGGGCGTTGCCTGCTCCGGGAAGGCTTCCTGGATGGCTGAGCACGAGCCCTTCCTCTGCGCCCCACCACACCTGGGCACTGGTCTCTGCACTGAAGTCACCAGGTGCGGGTCTCCCGGCCGCCACCAAAGGGTGAGGCCTGTGCTTCATTCGTCTTCATGTTCACAGAGCCCAGCACCCAGTAAGTACTCCTTAACTGTTTCTTTGAACCGAACCTATCCGAGTCCTTCACTTTACAGATGAGGAACTGAGGCCCGGCAAGCTTAGGTGACTCACTCAGCCCCAGTGGGGTAGAGCAAAGGTCTACATGTCAACGGGCTCATGAACAAAAAAGAGCGTCTGTCCTTCCACCTCTGGGGCTTCTCCTTTTCCTACATCACCCAAGTCCACGTGGCTGGTGGACACAGTTGGGATCATGAGTGCCCCAGGTGTGCCTCAGCCCCTACTGAGCTGTGTGATCTGGGGTCAATCCTGGCATTCTCTGGGCCTTGCTTTCTCCCCCTGTGAAATGGGCGTAGCTGTCTTCGGCTGGCCACCTCCCTGCTCATGGTACGATGGGCACAGTTGTTGGGCGTGTGTGCCGGGCACACTTAGAGTGTTGCTGTCCTAATTAAGGACCAAAGGAAGCAACCCAGCCCGGAATGGAGAGCAGGGAATGCTGAGGCCTCTTTCCTTGTTCCCGAGCGATAGCTGAGGAGCTGTGAGACTCACACATATCCAGAAATGAGAGCTATACAGTCCACTGAGAAACTTCTGTCCAAACTAGGGCTGTGTTGACGTTTCATTTTTCGAGGAGAGAGCTGTTATAAAACTGCAAGAAAAAAACACCCTGAACAGGACTTGGAAATACAAGCCAGGGTTTATCAGGCATTTTGAAAAGACAGGGGGGATTTTTACACTGTATGCTCAGCTCTCTGGGGGGAGAACAGACCACAGCCACCTTCCTGGGACTCGTTCTTGCAAAATGAGCAGCCTTCTCCAGCACATGTGTGTATTCGCCCCACAAACAACTATTAAGACTTGACTGTGTGCAAGATACTTTGAGCAGCACTGGGGGAGATTTAAAGATGCGTCCAGGTCTCTCTCTGCTATCTAGAGGCAAATTGTCCAGTGGAGAGAAAAGATATTGACAAGAGAGGTGCAAATGTAGCATCATAGGAGCTGAGAGGGCTGTCAGCTGAGAGACCAAGGAGGGCTTCCTGGAGCAAGAGGCTCTGCAGGGCAGATGCAATGGGGACTGCACGTGCGGAGGCAGGAAGGCGAGAACACGGGCATGTTGGGAAGCCACAAGCAGCCCCGTGAGATCGGCATTAGGGTACGGGAGGGGAGGGGTGCTGAGAGGTTGACACCCTTTAACTAAATGGCACTTTTAGTGGGTGAGCTTCTCGTTCAAATGGGTTGAGGTCCTCTGCGGTCACTTTCCCTCACGCTTCCCTCTTCTCTTCTAAGTACTTCTGCAACTTAGGGAAAAACGTGCTGTTTGGATGTAAGCTGAGGTGGACCCCAAAGTGGCCAGCGACAAACCAGAGAGCTGAGCTTGTGAAATCAACGTTTGTGATGTTGGGATCTTGTCAACAAAGATGTTGATCTTGTCAACAGGCCGTGTGCTTGTGACAAGTGGGGCCACCTCCACTCCACCCTTTAGAGTAACATGCGTGGGCTTTGTGTCTACGATTTCATGGCTAAGCACAGCTACCTGTGCATGGAGGTCATTTTATTTAGTAGTGTTGATAAAAGATATGAAATAGGAAAAATTTTTAAGGCCCCTAAACATCTACCAGTAGGACAAGAGCTGAAACCATTTAAATGTCCATCAATAGGAGAATGGTTAAAAAGTGCAATACTATGCAACCACTCTAAAGAATGAGGCAGAACTGTATTATCTGTCTCTACCGGTTCCACCCCCAGCGTCTGAGGGGCCTGGAGCAAGATAGCAAAGGCAGGCTCTGGCCCACAACTTACCATCTTCTCTTCCCACCGACAGCTTCCTCTCAGTAACCGAGAGGCCTTGCACGCACGCACGCTCTAGCCTGCACCGCCCAGCTCTGTCCACGCCCGTGGCAGGCAGCCACTCCTTGGCTGCCACTGTTGTGGTGTGACCTCCATCAGGAGGATCCAGAGGAGAGGCTTGCTCAGGCCCTGGAGGCAGCCCCGGGCTGTTTGGGCAGGGGTTCCAGTGTCCCAGGCACTCAGAGTGGGAGGACACGGCTCTACATGTCCTGTCTCCTCAACGCCGAGGACTCCTCACCCCATAGGAAGGGGCACGGCCAGAGAAGGGCTGGAATAGGACAGGGCAAGGGTCCTAGTCACAGGGTCCAAGGAGGGCAATGATATATAATAACATGGAAAGGTGTCCATGTACAAAATAATTAAGTGAAAAAAGCATGCTCAGAACCACATATGTAGAACAATTCCATTTTTAAATTCTAGATTGTGTTCTAGATTTTCTGCACCCCATGTTGCTAGTGGTAGTTTTCTATAAAGAGCTGAATTGAGAAGGGCAGGGAGAAGACTTTCAAGTTTAAAAGAAATGTAATCATACTTTTTTTTTTATGTGCTGCCCAGGCTGGAGTGCAGTGGTGCAATCATAGCTCACAGCAACCTCAAACTCTTGGGTTCAAGCAATCCTACTACCTCAGCCTCCCGAGTAGCTGGGAGTATAGGCATGCACCACCATGCCTGGCTAATTTTTAAAATTTTTTTATAGAGATGGGGTCTCACAATGTTGCCCAGGCTGGTTATGAACTCCTGGCCTCAAGTGATCCTCCCACCTCAGCCTCCCAAAGCGCTGGGATTACAGATGTGAACCACCATGCCCAGGATAATCATACTTTTTAAATAAGTTAGTATTTTTGTGTACCAATTAAAGTAGATATTTCTTACGTATTTTCTTATGACCAAAAGAAACAAAACAAATTTTTGAAAAATAAATAAGGCTGGGCGTTAAATGAGCCCAGGAGTTCAAAGTCACGATGAGCTATGATGACACCACTGTAGCCCAAAGAGAGCTAGACTCATAAATAAACAAATAAATAAATAAATGCCAATCCAGGGTGACCTGGATGGTCAAAGAGGTCACTCTGGTCATGACCCTCATATGTAGTGGAAGGTCCCGGGGCAGAAGTGCTCTTCATTTGTCCAGAGGGCCTCCTATCTGCTTCCTCAGTTGCTTCTCCAACAAGGGTCCCCAACAGGACCTGCACATCCAGGAGCTCCTAAAAATACAGATTCTGGGGCCCTGCCCCAGACTGGTTGAATTAGAACCTTCTGGAGTGGAGTCCAGGGACCCATACTGGTAACTCCCCTGGTGATTCTGATGACTAGCAAAGTCAGGAACAGCTGTGCCTCAAAACCCTAGAAGGTAAGCAGCCCAGGTATGTTCAGTCCCATTTGGTAGACGAGAACACTGAGGTCCAGGGCAGTTAACAGCCTTGTCTCAGGCCATGGTGCGAAGTCTGTTGATTCCTCTGCTAAAGTTTGCTCTACTCTCCTAGCTGGGCCAACAGGTGTCAGAAGACAAAAGCAACTGGCCTATGGCCAGTGGTCCCAAGCTGCAGGCCCTCAAGTTACAGTCATCCTGCTAAGCCAGGTGATTTGCTAATTCATTTAACAGCTGTATTTCGGGACCTACTCTGTGCAAGATGCTTTTCTGGGTGCTGCGGTATCTGTACCTGCAGACCTGACAAGGTCCTGGCTCCCTCGCAGCTTAAATTCTACAGGGAGAAAAGGACAATGAAAAGGTGCACAAAGAAGCCAGCATCAGACACTGCAAAGGAAGACAAGGCAGGTTGGTGAGAAGGGAAGCGGCAGGTGGTTAGGAAAGGCCTCTTTGGAGAGGTGGCCTTGGGGATGAACCCTAAGATGACTGAGAGGACCCGGCTGTGCAAAGCATTCAGAGCAGCCCTGGTAAAAGTGGGACAGAGAGCTGAGCAGCCGTGAGGTGATATAGAGCCTCAGAAGACATGAAGAGGGGGGTTTTTACGGGGATGGATTTGGGGCTTTGAGCCCAGCGAGGGTCATGCCTCTGCTTCCCCCATATAAGTGCTTCTCAAGCGTCTCAAACAGCAGTGTGCATCAGAATGCCCTGGAGGGCTTGTTAAAGTGCAGGCGCTGGGCCCCGCCTCCACTTTCTGATTCCCTCGGTGGTCTGGGGCAGGACTCAAGATGTTACATGCCTAATAAGCTCCCAGGGGAGGCCGATGCTGCTGGTCTGGGAACCACTTTGACAACCACTGCTGTGTTGTCATTGCCTGCCTGCCTGTGTCCTCTTAGACTGGAGGCCTCCTGAAGGCAGGGATGATGTCATGTTCACTGCCGTGCCCCGGGCTTGTTGCCTTAGTAGGAGTAAATGTATATGAATCAATGAGTCAATGAATGAATGAGAGCCTGGACCATGCGCCATGTGAAGTAATATATGGGAAGTCCTTAGACTGTAATAATCATTATATATATGTATTAATCAGGGTTATCCAGGTAAACAGAATCAATATGACGTGTGTGTGTGTGTGATTGATTACAAGGAATTGGCTCATACAATTATGGAGACTGGCAAGTCCCAGGACGTGCGGGCTGAGTCTGCAAGCTGAAGGCTCTGGAGAGCCAGTGGTGTAGCTCCAGGCTAAAGGCTGGCAGGCTCAAGGTCCAGGAAGAGCTATTGTTTCAGTTCAAGTCTGAAAGCAGAGGATGTCTCAGTTCAAAGGTGGGCAGGAAGGGTTCTCTCCTATTCGGGGGATGATCAGCCTTTTTGTTCTACGCAGGCCCTCGACTGATTGGATGAGGCCCACCCATGTGAGGGAGGGCAATCTGTTTTACTCTGTCTATAGATTTAAATGTTAATCTCATCCAAAAACAACCTCGCAGAGGCACAGAATAATGTTTGCCCAAATATCTGGGCACCCTGTGGCTCAGTCAAGTTGACACATAAAATTGATCATCACATATATGTGTTTGTTTTAAAACACACACACAAAGGTTTCCCATCTCAGATGAGGGTTTTATGGAGGCAGGGAGAGTAAGGGGACGTGCGACAGAGGGGTCCTCATGTTCCCAGCCCCCAAGAGTCCAGGCCCTGCCACGTGTGTGAGCCAAGGTGAACCCCAGTCCCTGCAGCCAGCCCAGGAAGGCCTGCAGGAGCCAGCGGGTCCCTGGGCAGGCTCTCCCTACACCCCAACGCCCAGCCAGTGCAGCCCAGAGCCCCCATGTGGCAGGCCCTTGGGCTTGCTGTGCCCAGTGCTCCCCCAGCCCCACTTGGACCCAGCAGCCACCGTGCTCACACTGGCTGGAGGAGGTTACGTTTCCCATGGAGAGAGAGAAAAGGCCTCTCTAAAGGAATAGTCTTTCTTTTGTTCCCTTGGGTTCTTGGCTCCTCAAGTGAAACCCTCTCCCTGATTTCCCTGTATGATTGCAGAAAAGGAAAATGAAGCCAGGACAGAAAAGGGACAAAGGGCCCAGTGTGGGTTTGAGGTGGAGGATGGGGGTGCTGGGGGGGAGAAACAGGTGAGGAAGGGAATGGGACAAGAGAGGAGAGGGGTAAGAGGTCCTATGGGGACAGGCCCCACAGAGCTTTCTAGTTCTTCACAATGGTGAAAGGAGCACTGGATTTGGAGTCCCGGATCTGAAACTGACCAATCTCCCTGCAGGCTTATTACATCCACGTTCCGAGCCTCAAATACAAACTGCCCTGCCAGTGATCAAAATCAAGTGCAATTAAATTGCATTGAAAATGATTCATTAAAATGAAAAGGATAATTAGTAATAATTGGATTTTCTGGGACATGAGGCCCAGGCCTTGCAAAGAGGGACCATGAGTCTGGCCAGGGAAGGGATTGGACTCACTTATTGCCCTTCCTAGGCAGTCCATGCTAGCCTCTGGGCTCAGGACCTCCTCCAGAGGCAGGCCCATCAGTTGGAGGTTCCCGTCATCCTTCCCCAAACATCTAATGGTTTTTATGTGCCCATGGCCTCAGGCTCCCCCCATCTGCTGGGGAGCTAAGCTGCTCACACCTGCCTCACCAGACGCAGCCAAGAAAAGGCTGAGTAGGGTCTAGAGCCCCAGCCCCTGCCTCCAGGCCGTCTGCCCTCTGTAGCTTGAGGGAAGCACTGCCCTGGGAGTGAGGACACTGTGCACCAGGCCAGCTCCGCCTCTGCCTGCTCTCAGACCTGGGACGCAGCACTTCCCTGCTCTGCGCCTCGATGCCTCACCCAAGGCTGGCCCTAGGAACCTCCATGTTTCCTCCCAGTTCTAATGGTCTCAAAGCCAGTTACCAGGTAACCAACATCTGGAGTGCAGGCTTCCCTGTCTGAGCAGCTGTTGTAAATGGGATGCACATAGAACAAAAGGGTTTCTGTTCCCACAAGACTGGGCCAGGGAATGGTTTTATGCATTTGGTTAAACAAGAGAGAAATAATATACATGGTCTGGCAATTTCACCCACCCCAGATGGAGCTGGGGCATGTGAATCTGCTCCTCCGTTATTGATCTCGGTTGCCATGTTTCTCTTCTAACATGGCAATATATGGGATTTCTAAGGGTAATTTTAACTGTGTGTGCCTTTTTTGGCCTTATATACTCTAAAAGCTAGAATGCTTTCAATTATAAATACCTAAAAACTCAGACTAATACAGCAAAAGGTAGTTATTGCTCATATATCAGGAAAGTCCAACGGTAGCAGGCTTCAGGCATAGTTTGATCCAGGGGTTCACAGTATCATAAGGACTCTAGCTCCTTCTCTTGATGCTGCTCTCATCCCTCCCCCACTCAGTGCATCAGCTCATACCCTCATCATCACAAAACGTCTGCCGAGAGTTTCAGGCCTTGCATTCACACACGAGGGCATCCAGAGAAAAGAGACCACTGTGGTCCCTATATGCCAAGCAGAAGTTCCGAGAGTCACTCTGATTGGGGTGATTTAAGTCGTTCGCCCACCCTGACTCAATCACGCAGCTGTGGGATTAAAGTGGCCTACACTGAGCTGTGTGCTCCATCCCTGGAACTTGGAATAGGGCTAGACTCCCTGGATCCTCAAACAAAAATGAAAACTACTGGGAAGAGGGCAGTGGAAGCCAGGGAAGCAATCACACTGACTTTAGAATGGAAGGAGGGTCACTCCATAGAACTTCTATGCAAGAAAAATATTTAGGACTTGGTTTCTCAGCAACCCTTTTCCCAGCAATAGAATTTGGGTGCTCCTCTTAGGCTAGAGACAAAACCGAACAGCTCCCAAAACTGCTGACACTGTAGCCTGTCACACAAGGTCGGATCTGTCAGTGGGTACCTCCCGACTAAGTGCCTTTAAGACCACCCTGCACTGCTGCAGCAGGACAGATTAGGACATCTCAGACCTCAAGAAATCATGACATGCCTACATTGGCCACACCAGGCAGCAGGGATAACATGCGGTTTATGTCATCGGTGAGGGCTTCCTGGAGCAGGTGGGAATTGTTCTAGATCGTAAAGGGATGGGGTCCAGGATGGAGTCTGCACACCTCGGGGGAAGTGCTGTACGATATACGGGGGTACAGAAATAAAATTATTTGAGTTCTATTAGGCTTATATTTTATCTGAAAAAACAGGATTACTAATATTTAATATACAAATTGACGGCTTACGCTGGTATAATTTACATATAAATTTACACATATTGGGGATACATGTCATCTTTCTTCTGACAAGAGATTGCAATTTTAAAAGTTTGGAGACCAAAACTGCCTGAAAGATGGAGCTAAGGATAAGCAGAATTTGGGATGAGTCCCTGTGGAGCCTTGTTGGGGAGGGTGCGAGGCAGTGAGTCAGGTGGGAGGGCCCAAGAGCCAGGGGCCACTTCTTTTAGCCCGTGTCCTGCTGAGAGCCAAAAAGCCCAGCACCTGGCAGGGCCATGTTCAGCCTTCCTCAGGTGGCCGTCTCCACGGGGAGCATCCTCCCTTGACAAGACCCTGCTTAGAGGGTGGTCACCAGGGACGGGGTCCTACGGCGCTGTGGCTGGAACTTTTGCTGCCAGTTCTCCCATCGGTCCAGGCCCTGCTCCCTGCGCCTGCACAGGAAGAACGCCGGGAGCCCGCAGCCGGTGACTCATAGCACACAGCCCATAGAAATCGCCTGATGCTCGCCACGACCTTTGGGTTTGCCGAGCCGACTGGTGCCCACGCCAGAACATATAGAGTATCCAGCCCCAGAGAGACACGACAGGCCTTTAGGCTGCAGATGGCTATATAAGGCTGAGGCCGCAGGGGGTGGCAGGGGTGCCAGACCCCAGGAGCAATTTGGCTGGTCTCGGTGGTGACGTGAACATTTTCCCTGCGCTTCGGCAGTTATCCCCGCAAACAGACTGAATCATGTCCTCAAAACCTCAAGCCCAACAGGCACACGTAATGCCTAGACTCGAAAATGGAGAGCAGCGCTGACCCAGTCCCTCCCTTCACAGGCAACACAGAGGAAGCTGTCCCAGGAGAATGCCAGTCCCAGCCCTGCCATGAACAAACAGTGGGACCTGGGTCAGCTCCCTTCTTGGGTCCTCAGTTTCTGCATCTGTATTATGGGGACAGTAAGCCCTGCCCTCCTACCTCGTGAAGTGCTGAGGACGCCCGGGGAAATGAGGTCTAAGAGAATGGAGACCGGATGTACGGGGGCGGCCCTTGTTCTTTGAAAAGGACAAAGCCCAGTCTTGCTACAAATTTGGGGTCACAGTGACTTAGTAAATTTACTGCCAGATTGTCCCATCTTGGCCACTGCCAGGACACGTAACTTCCAGGAAGCCACCAGTCTTCGTGCATAACTTACCTAGATGCGGCTTCTTCTATTCCTCAATGCCTTTAGCTCTTGTGACTTTCCAGTGACCCTGGGAGGTAGGCAGTGCGGGAATTGCTGGTTCCATTTCATAGCCACAAGGTCTGGAAAGTTAAATGACTTCTCAAGGCCACACAGGAAGCTGGTAACAGAACCAGCATGAGGACCCAGCTGCTGGATCCACAGTGCAAGGATCTTGTCCTCTGTCGGGGTGCCCTCTAAGTAGGCTGCTGGGCCTCAGCAGTCCACTCTGTGCAATGGGAAGAGTTGTGAAGAGTCTGCCCTCGTTGGCCGCTGGGTGTTTTCTAGAAGACACATGGGGCTAGCTGTTCTAGAAGATGGCCGTGGTTTCTGTAATCTAGAATGCGCTATGCCTGACTCTCCCAGAGACACCCTGTGAGGTGCTTTCTGGGAGCACCCACCTGCTGGCAGTGGCACCCAGGAGGGAACGCGACACATCCCTTGGGAACACTTAGTCACATACCAGGTTGACCCTGAAAACGGGCCGCTGGGGAAGCAAGCTCAGAGCCCAGGTTCCCCACTGACCTCTCATTTCCTCTCTTTTATTTATTTATTTATTTTTTTTGCTGAAAAGAATGGAGTGACCTTGACCACACCATCACTCGCAGAATTAAGTAGCCAAAAATCACCTCGTCTAGACAAACAGATTTTATGGACCCAATTAATTCCTGCCAGTCAAAAATAGGCACGCTTAATAAGGGGATATATTTAGAATCTGTCATTATCTGGCTCCCCAGGAGAGAAACCTCAGCTCCTATTTCATAACTTCTAATTGCAAACAGAGCTCTGTGCGCTCCCACTGCAGGCCGGGCTCTCCTTCCTGACAGCGCCGAGGTGGGCAGGGGCCGGGCCGGGCCGGGGAGCAAAGTTTGACCACAAGAAGCCACGGACGTCTCGTCCTGCCCCGCTCCTCGCAGCCGTCTTACGTCGGGGAACGGGTGGCGGCTTCTCCTCTGGGCCATGCTGCCAGGCGGAGGGAAACGGTTGGAAGAAAGGGTGTAAAGGGCTCCAGGAAATCTCACTGTCCCTGTGCCCCCAGTTAGGCCGTCATCTACTCTCCATCCCTCTGGGTCCAGAAGGCTTCCCGGGCGTGGTGGGCTGTGGCGCCCCCTCCCCTTACAGCACCACTGTTCCTGCGGAGGGTTGTTGTTCTGAGCCACTGTTCGCCTATAGCCTGAGCAGAGAGCTGGGCCTGCCGAGCCTGGAGGGCCCCGTGCGCCAGAGCGACCTGCGCAGACCCAGGTCTGGAGGGCCTCGCTGTGGTCGGCATCCCCCCACCACTCTGGGCCCCCGACAGTGCTGCCCCCTGGTGGGCCGGATTTGAGGGGTGGGCTGGGGGAGCCCTAAGGAGAGGGCCCCAGTCTTACAAGGATTCTCCTGGGCCACGGCCAGGGCCCCAGTGTCACAGGCTTTTCCTCCGGGCGCAGCCACTGGGCTTGGCAGGCCAGGAAGGAGTGGGTCCTCATTTGTCCCTAGAAACGTGCGTGTGTGGGGGCTGCTGTAACAAATGATCACACACCGGGTGGCTCGCAGGGACAGAAATGTGTTCTCTCACAGCTCTAGGGGACAAAAGCTGCAAATCGCAAATCGAAGCGGCAGCAGGTCCGCGCTCCCTCCGGAGGCTCCAGGGGAGAACCCTTCCTTGAGTGTCCCAGCCGCTGGTGGCTCCAGGCGTCCCCTGGCTTGTGGCAGCCTCACTCCTGCCTCTGCCTCTGCCTTCACGTGGCCTTCTCTCCCCGTGTCTCCTCCGCGTGTCACTCGTACAGACACTTGTCATTGGGTTGAGGGCTCGCCCAGATAATCCGGTGATCTCAACTCAGGATCCTTAACTTAATCACGTCTGCAAAGACTCTTTTTCCAAAGAAGGTCACAAAGGCGCAGGCTCAAGGCAGGAAGCCCAGCTGTGTGGCTGCCTGGCCCCTCTTCAGCCCGCCGGCTGCCTTGTCCACCTGAGCAAAGACCGAGTGGCCCACCTGGGTCACCAGCTGAAAGGCTTCCACGTAAGATGGGGACTGAGAGCCTGCAGGTAATGACAGATGGCTCTAGAAGCATCATTCTCCTGCCTGAATGACTTCTGTTACCCGCCTCGCAATTTGACAAACTCATATTCGTCTGTTGAGGCCCAGCTCGGGCATCCTCCTCCTCTGCCAGTGCCTTGCCTGCAGCCCACGTGTTGCAGGGCCGTGCGACCTTCATGCCAGTTTCTCCAGACCCTGGCAAGGGCCTGGAATGGGCACAGGTCTGTGACTTTATGCTGAAAGTCTGGCATCCCTCCCCCAGGGAGGCAAAGGTCCCAGCTGGAGGGTCTGCAGGTGGTGCCTCCTCCAGGATTTGCCACAGGGCTCCCTCCCGCGCTTCCCACCCGTCCTCCCCTCTGCACTGCCCACCAGGTCCATCCTCCGCCGGGAAGGCGCACCTACCCCAGCGTCTTTGATTGTCTTCTCCTCCTTCCCAGGCTGGTCGTGGGTGCCCCACTGGAAACCAATGGCCACCAGCAGACGGGAGACGTGTACAAGTGTCCGGTGACTGACGGGAACTGCACCAAACTCAACCTGGGTAACGTGGGCCGTGGGCTCTCCACAGCGAGGCCAACCCTTGTCTAGCACGAGGCAGGCTTTCATGTACAGCCGTGTCCACAATCACCCTGGCTCCTCCCAGGCACCCCGTGGTGAGGTGACCCTGCTGATATCGCTGCCCCCATTTTATAGATGAAGAAACTGAGGCCAGAGAGAGGAAGCAACTTTCCCATAGTCACATAGCTTGTTGGGGCTGGCTACGATTCCAGCGCAGGCCTCCTATGCCCGGATCATCCACTGCCCTTCAACTCAGGATTTTCTCTCCCAGCAGGAGAAAAATATTTCCTGTCTTCTTTCTGATTTTGAAATAACAACAATAGCAAACATTCATGTATCTTAGGTAATGTTCACCATGTGCCAGGCACATTTTGACTCATTTAATCCCTGCAATACCCATACGGGATTTAACCTTGGAACAGATGGGGCATGACAGCATACAGAGGTGAGGGGACCTGCCGGGAGTCACCCAGCTAGCAAGTAGCAGAGCCAGGATTCCAATCCAGGTAGTCTACGGGCTCCCTTTAACCACTGCACAACACTGCCTTTCTGAAATGAAGGCTTTTCCTCGCTGCAGAGCTTCCAGGCGTACTCTGGAGCAGAAGCAGGGGAGATGCTATGAGCAGCCCTCAGCCTCCAAACCCTCGCAAAATCTATTTGTGTATATGTGTGCACGTGTGTATGTCTGAGTATGTGTGTGTGCACATGTATGTGTGTGCACGTGTGTGCCTGAGTATATGCATGCACGTGTATTTGTGTGCACACGTGTGTCTGGGGGTATGCGCATGCACATGTATATGTCTGTGCATGCATGCACATGTGTGTGCATATTGCGTGCGTGTACATGTATGTTTGTGCGTGTCCATGAGCATGCACATGCATGTGTGTGCACATGTGTGTGCCTGGGTATATGCATGCACGTGTATTTGTGTGCACATGTGCATGTCTGAGTGTGTGTGCGCACGTGTGCATCCACTAAAGTGCACACACCAGTCCATTAGGTCAGACAGCTTGTCCTATAGGTCAGACAGCTGCGGGGCCATTGCTCTGCTCTTCATTTGTGCTAAAAAGCTGCAATTCCAAGCCTTGCCCTGGAGGAATGGCCTTCCCAGGGGCCAGAACTCACTTCTAGGAGGGGAGCCCCTGCCCTAGAGCTGGGGTGGGCTCCCTAGGCGGGCAGGGGATGCAAAGGGCAGCAGGGTCCCCCTAGGGAGATGGCAGAGGTTCAGGAGACAAGCCAGGGATGAAAGGCCAGCATGCAAGAGAAAGCCCAGAGAATGCCGTTCCCCAGGACAGCCAGCTGTGTGTCACATGGTGCCGGAGGCTCCCACTGTCCACATCTGCATCAGCACCATGGGTGGGAACTTCAAAACCCAGTGCAGCTGGAGCCCAGACTTCAGTGAGGGAACAGTCTGAGTGAGGCGGGAGTCTGCTGGGGGCTTGTGGTTCCCAGTCGTCGCCACCTGACAGCACGGGCTTCCCAGACAGGCCAAGCTGGGGCTCCCCTTCCAGCTGCACCGTTTCTTCGCTGTGTGTCCACAGGGAGCGCACATCCTCTCTTCGAGCCTGTTCGCTCATGTGTAAAGCAAGGAGGGTGGACTCAACAACCCCTAGAATCCATTCCAGGTCTGATCTGTCCCCCAGCCTTTACTGAGCACCTAGTGTGTACCAAGCACTGTACCAGTTATTGGGGATACAGCAGGGAACAAGAAACCAAGGGGCTCAGCCAGGAGGGGACAATAGTTGAGTTGACAAATTAGGAAGCAAGATAATTTCGGGTAGGGACAATGCTGTGCAGTAAACCAGGGTGCTGTAATAAGAGGCTGGGGGTGGCGGAGGGGGGTGTACAGCTTAGCAAGCTGCTCAGGGAAGGCCTCTCCAAGGAGGTAACATTTGAGCAAAGGCCTGATGGCAAGAAGGAGTCAGGTGGGGGCGGAGCATTCCAGACAGAGGGGCAGCAAGTGCAAAGGCCCTGCGGTGGAAACGAGTTTGCTCCATTGGAGAACGCAAAGAAAGGCCATGTGGATGGGGCAGGGGGAGCAAGGGGTCAGGGGAGAGGTAGGCACTGTACTTAGGCCCAGGCCACTGAGCAAAGCCCATGGTCCAGGCAGGGACATGGACAAGTGAGCCATGTGAGCTCAGTGCTTCCTCTGGTGCCCACTGCCCATGATGCCATTGGTTTTCTCTGCTGCTCTGGTTTCCTACATGACCCCGGTGTCCTTCCAGAGGGAGGAGGAGACATAAAGCCATCAGAGCCTGGAAAACACTTCTGAGCCGGGGCATAAGCCCAGGAGGCAGTGGGTAGCAAAGTGAGTCGGGACAGAGGAAAATTACTCTTCATTGGAGGGGTGGTTCTCTCCCTCCTGCTGAGAAGAAAACGACGGGCAGAAAGAACATCTGTCAGTTTATCCCCACAGTGGAAAACGCAAGGCTGGGAAACCTGAGTCCTGGGTTTTCCTACGGCCTTTCCAGGCACTGGGCCGCACGGTGCCAGGAATGTTCTTTCCTCCCTCTCCAGGGAAGGCTAAGTGGGTGTCGGCTGTCCACACCTCAGCGGGAAGGAGTCCCCCACGGGAGGCTGTCTTCCCAACTCCTGGGTGGAGTCAGGGTTTTAAATGAGGGGCAGGGGCTGGGAGAGGTGATGTGATTCCAAAAGCCAGGCCCTGTGCGAGGACGGGCTCGTGTCTCAGGACCTGCTGGCGAAGACGACAGTCTCCCCGCCCCCGGTTCACAGAGGGGCAGGGCACCGCAGGGGCAGGACTTGAGCCCGAGCCCTTCTCACTCCCATGCAGGGGTCTGGAATTCTCCAGCCGGTGGGGAGGAGAGGCCACCCAATCGAGCTCGGAGCTTCCTCTGGTCCCCTAGAGAAAAACGCAGGACTCAGGACGAAACGTAGATGATCTGGTTAAAGTCCCCACTCTTTTATTTACCAGCGAGTGACCTTGCGGGGGCCACTAACCCTCTTTCCATCTCCATTTTCTCATCTGTAAAATGGGAATGGTGACACCGGGGCCTCCCAGGACCAAGAGCGCCTGAGAGGGCAGGTGTACGCAGCGCTTTGCAGATGACAAGGCACCTCGGAGACTCCAGGGCTGTTTCTATTGTTTCCCCTCTGGCCTGCCCCGACAGACAAAACAGAAAACTATCCAGTCACTTAGCACAGCCAACAGGGACAGATTTCAAAAGAAGCCCTACTAAAAACTGAGGAAAACCAAAAGGAAAAGACGAAAAACACAGCTTCCCTCATCCTCCGGCCCACAAAACAGCCACGTGTCCCACAAGCTGCGCTCTACTGGGCGCCCACCCCCGGCGCCTGCCCCGGCCGGCCTCGCGGCCCCGTGTCCCCGGGAGCCAGGCAGAGCCCCACAAAGCAGACCCCACACCGTTCTTGGTCGGGCCTCCCAAGCCTTAGGACTTTCCCCTCCCGCGAGTGGGGACAGACATCTCACAGCAGGTCGGGGCACCCCCCTCCTCCGGGCACCCCTTCCCGTATGCGCACGCGCATTCTTCTGGGGCGTTCGAGCTCACTTCCTGTCCAGTGCTGTGGGATGGTCCAGTGAAACCTAAACTGACGTCGTTTTGTATGGTTCTGATCCGCAAGAGAGCCAACCCTCCCCCTACGCCTGGCTGGCTGGCAACCCTGTCCTAAACGCCTCTCCCGAAAGCCACTCCAGAATGAGGATCCCGGCAAGACCTTGAACCTCTGGAAGGCTCTTGTGACGTCTGTTGGCTGTTTGCTGCCTGTGCGAGACAGTCCTCTCAGTTGTCACATGTTGGTTATCAGAGGAGCAGAGAACTGGGCACCAGAGAGTAGGACCCAGGACTGGTCAGTCTTGAGTGGGGGGTCGGCTTGAAGGAGAGCGTGAGGGGACACAGCACAGAGGAAGCCAGCCCGGGTGGGACGCATGGCGTGTTGGGGACGTGGTCACGGGGGGATGTCAGGGCCCAGTCAGATGGCTGGAGGAAAGACTGTGGCCCAGGAGATGGAAGGCTTTGCTGTGTGCTCACTGTGTGACCTCGGGCAGGCTGCTTGGCCTCTCTGAGACTCAGTTTCCTCGTGTCACAGGGAGTGGTAAGGAAGTAATGAGCCATGTCTGGGGAAGGCCTCAGTAAACTGTGACGGGCCCCCTGACATGCAGGAGAGCCGGGGTCCCCGGGAGGCAGGGAGAGTCAGGGTGGACTCTGCCTGGCACCGACCCTGCCACGGGCACCTCAGGTGACCAGCGGCAGCAGCAGGCTTTGGGCGGAGGGTGGCCGGGAGGGGGCTGCAGGCTGAGCTTCTCCCCTCACCTAGGAAGGGTCACCCTGTCCAACGTGTCCGAGCGGAAGGACAACATGCGCCTCGGCCTCAGCCTCGCCACCAACCCCAAGGACAACAGCTTTCTGGTAAGAACCACCTGCCGCTGCCTGGGGCGAGAGCGGAGGGCGGGGCTGGACATCTCCTCGCACAGGCTCCTGTGCACCCCACACCCAGTCACCCCCACCCCCTCCGCCAGGCTGCGGGAGCTGCTCCTCCCCCAGCTCCCACCTCCGCGGTTCTGAGCCGCTGGGCCTTGAGTGTTTCGCGGGGGACAGTGTAGGCAGGAAAGAGGACTGCGTGAATCAAAAATAAGTAAAGACAGCCGGATGGGGCCAGTCCCTTCCCTTGGGAAGCTGGTTTTCTGGGGCAGAGGCCGAATCTCTGCTAGGTCTGGAAAAAGAAACAGGCTGCACCACACACGCTAAGGGAAGGGAAGTCACAGATGAGTAAACAGAGACTCGCGACACCCAAGGGAAGGCACGGAGAGCTGCAGGCCTTCTGGACTATCCAGGATTAGATGGAGAAGGCTGGAGGGGGTTTCCGTTTTGTTTTTAAAGAAGAGACAGGTCTTAGCAAGAAAGAAAGAGGAGAGTATCTAGACCGAGGTGGTAGAAACATTCATTCATTTAAACAACAATTTTTCTGAGCACCTAGTAAGTGTGAAGCCAATGCCGGGCACTGGGATTCAGCGGAACAGAGGTCCCGCCCTGCGGGGGCTTACGCTCTGGTCAGAGGACAGACGAGCAAATGAGCAACGTATGACATGACGCTGGGGACGGAAGGACAGCAGCAGGAGGTGCTTGCAGGTCTCGCAGCCTGCTCAGGCGAGCACGCGGAGCAAGCGCAGGTGGCGTGACCTGTCGGCCCTGCCGGCCCCTGCCACCGCACTGCAGCCAACCGCCATGAGTGTGGGCCAATTGGGCCCTTCCGGGACTAACAGTGTCTGGAAACAGCTGCAAGAGGAGACTTCAGAGAAAAGTTACCCTGGAAACCCCAACAAAAAGCACCACCCATTTTTAGATGAGGGGCTTGTGTCACTCTTCGGTCTTGTCCCTCAGTCCTTTTCTGCTGACACTAAGACATCTGGGGCGTGAAGCACTGGACACCAGGACAGCGAGAGGACTGGGGCACGCGGGGACCTGAGAACACAGTGGCCCTGCCAGGGAAAGTCGTGGGGTGCCCGATGTGTATTCAGCCCACAGCCCCTCATTACCCCAGCCAGGGACAAAGCAGGACCCCCGGCCCCGTCCACACACAAAGCCCTCAGGGGCCTTGTCTCTGACCCCTTTCCTTCTCAGGTTCCTTGTCACATTCCCACTAGCTTGATTTCACCTACTTCACAAGGTGGTATGAAGGCCCGAGAGGAATGGTGGGATACACCCACGGGTGCCTCCGTGGGTAGATCAAGTCCCTGGTTTATAAGTAGTCACCCACTCATTGATTCACTCATCCTCCCACCCATCATCCATCCCCCCACCAGTCTCTTCCTGCATCCATCCATCATCCACCCGTCCATCATCTCTCCATCCATCCATCCATCCATCCATCATCTACCCATCCATCATTCACTCATCCATCATCCACCCATCCATCATCTCTCTATCCATCCATCCATCCATCTATCCATCATCTACCCATCCATCATTCACTCATCCATCATCCACTCATCCATCATCTCTCTATCCATCATCTACCCATCCATCATTCACCCATCCATCATCCACCCATCCATCATCTCTCTATCCATCATCCACCCATCCATCATCTCTCTATCCATCATCCACCCATCCATCATTTCTCTATCCATCATCCACTCATCCATCATCTCTCTATCCATCCATCTATCCATCATC
>RJWJ010032970.1:0-18194 GCA_004363605.1 Indri indri
AAAAGTCTGGGAACCTCTCACCAAGTTCACGAAGAGTGGTCTTCCTCAGACATTTGGAGAAATTCTATATAACATAGAAAACACCTTCTCCAAGTGGCTCCTTAGTTTTTCCTACAATCAAGAGCCACCTTTATATGAATAGAAACTAATCATTGAGCACCTACTATGTGCCTGACACTGTGCTAGGTGTTTTATCTTTTTACCTTGTGAACATACCGACATGAGTATTATACCCATTTTACAGATGAAAAAACTGAGGCACACATAGGGGAAGTAACTTACCTAAGTTCCCTCATCTAACCACCAGCAGAGCATCAAACCTAAATTTGATTCAAACAGAGAAAATACGAGCGGGCCCCAAGTTAACCATTGCTAAGAAGGGACGACAAGAGCTCTTGGACTGTGGTGTCCTCACCTTTACTTGCTTACCTATGTTGATCAAAGTAAACATCTGGTATGACCTGTCCTTTACCTCCCTACTGCAGCTTCTCAGAGGCAAACTCACAAAATTCAGAAAGCAGCCGTGTGTGGAAATTGGCAGACTCTCTTGTCGATCCCTCAAGCCCTGGGAGAGATTAAAGCCAACATGCGGTCCGTGATCGGGACTCCGGGTTCTCCTGCCGTACGCTTTCTTTTAGAAATAAACTCCCCTTTTTCCCTTAGAACTTACTGTGTGCCAGACATTGGGGTCAGTTTGTCCTGTGCATTGTGTCAATTAACCCTCACAGAAACCACAAGAAGCCACTATTACAATCCCCACTTATTGGTTAGGAAACTGAAGCTGTAATAGAATAAGGGCATGCTCGGAACAGGACGTCACAAAGCTACCCAAGAAGAGTGCTGGAGTCGACTCGAAGTGTAGCTGGTTCCTCCAGCTCAGGTTCTGAAGCAACATGCTCTGTCTTGCCTACTGGATTCTCGGCCCTTCCTTAGCCCCATACAGCAGTGTTAATAGTCACTGGTTCATTACTCTGATACCAAGCCAGGCTTAAGAGAAGAGAAAAGAACCTGTCACACCTCATGCCTGCTTACGTGGGACCCAGGCAAGGAGGGACACAGGTGCCAACCAAGGTCTCAGACACAACAGCTCCAATGAAATACACAGGTGACGTCTCCATCGGCCCTGCAGTTGACAGGGCAGGTGTTCTGGCCTCCCTGGGCCCTGGTGGAGTTTTCTTTGGAACCAGTCAGGGCGTGAAGTCTGGGGAACCTGGTGGGGCCAGGGTGCCTAAAGCCAGTGAGGTTATTTGTAAGTCATAAGTCAAAAAGATCCTTGGGCAGAAACGTTCCCACCTGCTGCAGAACTGTGCGTCCTCTGCCAACGGGCAGTGGGAGACCTTGGGGGCCTCTCAGACATGGAGAGGTGTGTGTGGGTGTGTATGTGAGAATGTGTATGTGAGAGAACTGTACGCGTGAATATGTGAGCATGTTTCAGTGTGAGTGTGAACATGTTTCAGTGTGTGTGTACATGAGAGTGGGAGAGAATGAGTGTGCGCATGTGAATATGTGTGTGTTTGGGTGTATATGTGAGAGTGTGTGACAGAATGTGTGCAGGAACATGTTTGAGTGTGTGTGAGTGTGTGTATGTGATTGTGTGTGCAAGTGCATATTTAAATGTGCATGTCTTGGGGATTAGTATTCACAATTTGGGGCAAAGGAGATGCCAGCCACCTCTGCTGTTGGTCTCCTATGCACCATCTTTTCCTATGATACCCTCTTCCAGGGATGTCCTAATATATACAGAGCTAACCATGACAGCTGTGGTCATAGTTATAGTCAAATCAGAGACAAGACAGCATCATGCTTAAAAACAACAGCATTGGTGTTCAATAACCCTGGGTTTAAATCCCAGCCCTACTACTCTCTTAGCTCTGTAGCCTTGGGTCAGTCAGTTGGTCTGAGGAATTTACTTTGCTCATCTGTAGAATGGGCATAAGACCTACCTCACTGTCTTCTCATGGGTGTTAAACAATACTTCCCAGCCTGTAGAACTGTGAGAAAATAATTTTCAGTCTTTATAAATTATCCAATCACAAATACTTTGTTATAGCAGCATAAATGGCCTTTACTATTTAATGAGATTTCTAAATCTTCAACAAGGAGGTATCGCATACACTGTGTCCTAAACATATTTGCCTATCATCCCCTTTTATTCCAATAGAAATAACAATAGCAATAATAGTAATAGCAATAGCTATTTATTGAATACCCACAATGTGTTACACCTTGTGCCAAGTGGTTTATATTGTGTAATAGCCAGCTATTGTTGTGATGATGCTGTGTAACAAACAGTCCCCAAATCTCAATGACTTACACCAATAACATTCTTTCTCATCCATTGGCCTGTGCCTTAGCTTCAGACTGTGGATTGAGTTCAGTTCTGCCCTATGTACCCATCACTTTAAAATCCAAGTTAAAGCTTCATCAACCACCCAAGGCAAATTCTTCTCATGGTTCAGGGCAGGAGTACAAAAGAATAAACCAAGTTTATATAAGCACATTTAGAGTTTCTACTCAGATGGAATACACATTACACCTGCTTGTACCTATCAGCCAGGATAAGCTCCATGACCAAGACAATGTGGGACAAGAAAGTATACTCCTGACACAATAAACTGTGGCAAGTGTGGGGAAGGCAGAAAGAATGATAAACAAATAATACAATCTATAATCTATAACTGTCATCTATATACATTACCTCATTTAATTCTCATGATAACTGTATATGATAGGCACTTTTACCATTTGACAGGTAAAAAAATTAAAAAGACAAAAACTGAAGCCCAAGGGACTAAGCAGCTTGGTGAGAGTCACAAAAGTGTCCGACCTTGGACTTGAACTATCAGAATCCTAAACCCAGGCTCCTAACTTACAGGCTAGCTACAGGAATTTAGTTTGATTTCGACGTTCCTTAATTTCACATTTCCGTTAGCTTCTTTGCCACATTTGCACGTTTATTTTCTACACAATGAAATGTTTTATGATGCTTCAGCCCAGCAGCTCACCTATAAGCCCACAGCATTTGCATAAACACTCATATCATTAATATTACATGAGCCATGTTCCTAATTTATGACAAAATCCAAGGTGTCATCTTAGAGCTGTGTCTCCTGTAAGTAATTGCTCTGAGAGATGAAACCAGTACATGTGAATATAGGAAAGTAGTAGACACCAGTGGGGGTTCATCCACATGCTCTCGGCACACACCTTTCCTGCGCGTGCTGATGGCTTTTCTAGCACAAGCACCTGCGACTCTCCACCGGACTCTCCTCTGGCCGCCAGCTCCCGGGGTAGACCAGCAGTCCTGGGGAGTTCACACTCCCAGGAAAAGCCCTCAGACAACGACAGACTGGAATCAGAGGATATATACTCCAGCTTTCCATCCCTCAGGTGGGACAACTCCAAGATGTGTTCTGCATCGTGTCTCAGAGTTCCCCAGCACGACTGAGCCTCAGTTTCCCGCAACAGGAACCTGCTCCTTCGCACATGCCATATGGGCTGCTTCCCCTTCCTATCTCTCCACGCCCTAACTGGTGCTTACTGGGGTCACCTCCAAAAGCAAAACGATGTGGAACAAAAATTGCAGGTACTCGGATACATGTCTCAGGGTTTGCTTCTGGGGGAACTCTACCTAAGATAATTATTATTAATACAAAGTAGTTGGTATTCTCTACCTAGGGTGTAACGGCTTGCATTTTTTTAATTTGTTTTTTCCAACGAAGTATAACTTTTTCAAGGAGAGATGGCAGAGGCTCCAATGCAAGCTTTGGGTACTCTCAGAAGAAAAATGCACCTTCCAGAACTTTGCCCCAGATCGATTTAGTCAATATGCAGCAGAGAGAGAGAGAGAGAGAGAGAGAGAGAGAGAGAGAGAGAGAGAGAGAGAGAGAGATGAAGCTACAGGCAAGCCAACAGCTGAGGCGAGACATCCCAGACCTCTAAGGCTGGGGAAAGCTCATAGACTACTGCGGAGTTCATACCCTCTTCCACTCCCTGCTTAGCTGAGTTTAGGAGCATCATCCTTCATGGCTCTAAAAACTAGACTAAGCAAAAGCCAGGCAAGGACCCGCTGTCGGAAATTCCTCGCTCTGCGGCTGGGAGGGCGCTCGCGGTTGTTTAGGTTGCTTATCTGCTGGCCCGGCGTTCACCTCTTCCACAGCTCCCCAGCGCCTGCGCCCTCCACGGCGTCGCCACCGACTTCAAAGGCTTCCCCACCCTTGGAAGTGACTCGCGGGTGTGTAGGTGGCGGGAGGAGGGCGATGCGGGCAAGGAAGGGAGGGCTGCTGCTGCGGGGGCCAGAATCCGTCCCGCTAGCCAGGGGGCCGGCGCATCGGGATGCGACAGGCACGCCCCACACACCCCGCAGAGTGGCCTCCCTCTCCTTGGGGTAAGTCTCCCCACTCCGCATTTATCATCCTGGCTCTGCAACGTGAGAGTGGGCGGAAAACCGGGCTTTGGAAGCAGCCAGCCGGGCTCGGATTGGAATCCAGGGCTTGGCGGAGAATGACTGCACTTTTCTAGGCCTTTCCTTTCTCATCTACAAAAGAGAAAATGAGTATGTCTCTTGCCAGGTTGTTTTAAGCATCAAATGAGAAAGCTACAATAATCATACGTTCATGAGAGTAGAGCACACAGTAGGCGCTTCATAATTGCCAACCTCGATCACCGTCACCATCTTTTCTGCTTCTCCCGAGGCCTTGGCTGTTTTCCCTCGCTGACCTTAATTCCATTTCTCTGCTTTCCTTGCAAACGAGAGCACGCCATTCATCTTGCTCTCCATTCCCAAATCCTTCCCTGCTCGAAATATTCTCCTGGGCTTTCCCAGACCCAGGCTTCCACCTGGAATTATCCCAGTGGCCCCTCTCAGAGGAAATAAGATCTTTCTTTATGAAAAAGACAGCCCCAGCAACAGCCAGCCAAAGCGTTTTAGATGTGGTCTGGCCACTGCCCTCTCGGTTCCCCCAGAACAATGTCCCCTCTATGGAGGCTGCGTCGTAAATATCTTAGTTGCTTATCCTAGGCTAGGAAGTGGTCTCCGGGGCCAAGAGATTGCTTTCTTCTTATTTATTTATGGGGAAGACTTTTAAAAATCCCACTCTCTGTGTCTGTGAAGCCCATTATTGACGTAGGCGGTGGCAAGGTTTGCCTAAAGCAAGTTACCTTATCGAGTGCCTCGGTTTCCTCGTCTGGAAATATGGCATGCCCTGACGTTACTAATTACGATGACTAATAAGACTATTACTGCCATTAATAATAATATTAAGAGGAAGCACTGGTCTTAGTTACTGAGGGTTTACTATGTTGCAGACACTGTGCTAAGTACTGTGTGTTATTCACAGCTCCGTTAACCCTATGAGATATGTCACCATCACCATCCCCATTTCTCAGATGAGGAAACCGAGGTCCAAGCAGGTGACATAAACCTAGTCAAGGTTGCATGGTGGTAAGAGATGGAAGCAGGATTCGAATCTAGGACAAGGCAACCCCAGAGGCCAAAGCCTTAACCACTCCAACACTCACTCAGTGACTGTGTTACCATGGTTACCGTAGTGCTTGCGAATCCAGTCAGGAAAACCCATCGGGCATGAGCAACAGCACTGGGTGGGATGCAGTTTGTCTTTCCTTCTATTATTTTTATTATGAGATTAGAACACCCTAGTAACTACTAGCCCCTGCAGCCCAAACAGGCGGTAACCAGGACTCGGTGCGTGTGTTATGGTCAGCCTCACCCAAGAATTAATAATATCGCATCTGCGCCTTTCCATGACCCGCCAGTCCCTTGGAGCTATGAGCAAGCTCATTCCCCTATAAAAACAGAGAAGCCAAATTGGTTTCAAAGCAGCTGTCTTTTTCTATCTGGAGGCAGGGAAAAGCTTACGATAGCGTTCTTGGGAGCCGAGCCTGGTTTGGCTGTCCGTCTGTAAAAGACCCCGAGGTGAGGAACCGGTGAGTTCTTCCTCTTAGCCCCAGTGCAGCGTGGGCACGGGCTGCCTCCTGGCCTTTGCTTCAGAGCTGACACATCCCCGTGGTCCTCTGGGAAGTCCAGGCTGGCCTCTGGAAGAACCAACAGACAGAGCCTTGAAAGCCCAGAGGGAAGGACCCAGACTGCCCCAGGTAGAGGGAGGCAGCTGACCTGGGAAGACCCAATTCTCTTTGTTCTTGGGCTGGTCAACATAATCTCTACCCTTGAAGCTGGGAGCCTGGTTTCTTCATCTTTCTCCCCTATGAGGAAGACATAGCAGGTGGGCAGTCCCCCAGCCAGAGGCTCCCCTGGATCTTCCCAGAGGTGCATGCTTCTCTACTGTCAAATTCTCAACCCCGCTGTCACCTCCTCCAAGAAGTCTTCCCTGGCTACTCACCTTAGAGCGGCCTCTGCCCGAGAACACTCTATCACATCTCCCTGTTTATTTCCTTTTGACTACGACCAATTACCTTGTTCGTTTAGACGTTTGATGGCTTCTTGCCAGTGTCCACCTGGCCCGCCGCTGGGATGTGAGCCACAAGAGGGAAGAGTTCTTACCTGTGTGGCTCATGTCTATGTTTCTAGAATCTAAAGCAATGCTTGCTTCACTGGTAAACAAGACCTGGTGAATGAATGACTTGAAAAAATGAATAACTGATTGAATGAAAGATGCAACAAGAGTGCCCGTTTCCATTCCATTCTGGAGGAGAGGGAGTGCTGATGACAGCAAAGAATAAAGGATAAGCCAGCAGTCTTCCGAGCCCTGTGAACACTCCCCCTGCTCCCGCACACCCCGCCCCTCACCCTTTTCTTTGTCCCTACTGAGCCATTGGTTCTTCACCAGATTCTGAGCTCCTGGAAAGAAGGGGCATCGTTTCATCTTTTTATTTTATTTTTATTTATTTATTTTTTTATCCCCAAAGCCAGGAGAGAACTGGGCATGGGCAGGGCAGAACATCAGACTTTCTGGGTCCAAACTCCTCTCACCTGTGTGTGATTTGTGACAAGTGATTTGTGTTCTCTGAGGTTTGACTTTCTCACCAGAAAATGCGGATCCTAACAGAACTTCCCTCGTAGAATCAATGTGGGCACTAAACGAGACAGCTGTGTGTAGTCTAGGCCAAACTCAATAATTATAATAATAATTACAGTCATCACTGAATGTTTTAAGGTCCTAAACGTATTATTACAGTACAAAGTATTTTAATATGTATAAGTATTACATAAATATTTAAAACGTTATTATTATTAAATATTTTCATGTCTTAAATATATTATTATAAAATGTTTTACTGTTTAAAATGTATTATTAAATGTTTTAATGTTTCACACGTGGTATTTTTTAATGTTTGCTGGATAAATTTTTTTAAAATGAATGATTTCATTTCTGTCTCTTTCCTCTCTCTCTGCAAATTGAGAACTTGGATTCTGAAACCGGGACTATGGTGGCCCCATCTCTGTTTCTGTGCTCAAGCCTGCTCCTTCTTTCCTTGCAGAAAGGTCTAAGATGAGCATCCTTATGACAGAACAGCCCAAACAAGAACTCTGAAGTCTAACAGACTGGGGTGTGAAGCCTGACTCTGCCATTTATCTCTCTAAGGTTCTCTTTCTTTATTTGCAAAAAGAGACTCAGGAAATCTGCTTGCCTCGCAGGTTCATTTTGAGGGTTAAAGGCAGGAGTGTATAGGAGAGGGTTCGGCCAAGGCTACACATATTATTGAGCACATACTATGTGCCAGCTCCAGTGGCAGGTAGTTGGGATATCTCAGAGAACAAGAACAGCCACTACAGAGTTTGTGCAAAAAAAGTCCAGCTTACGTTTGGGTTGCTTTTTTTTTTTTTTCTTCCTCTCTCTTTCCATCACTCAAGCTTTCCAGGACTTAGGTATTTCTGGAGAACTTTCGGCTTCCCTGAAAATACAAATGAGACTATCAGCCAAGAAAAAGTATGGGCATTCTATGCATCAACTGACAGAGAAATTTCGATAATCAGGGACCTAAAAAAGTGCCCATGAAATTCCTGGTATCTTTGCAAACTTGGCTCTAAGGTCACCGCCTCCTAGAAGTCTTTCCTAAGTCATTCCAGAAAAGTATTCTCTCATCACTCTCTTCAGGGTTACTGTCCCCTCCTGTACTGACTCCAGGAGATGCTCTCATCACGCTATATTTTCATCTGTCTGTTTATTTCAATGTCTCCTCCACTGACCTATGAAGATATACGCAACTGAGCTTCTCAGGGGAATATTCTCCAGATAATGGAAGCTAAATATGGACTGACTCAGGCTCTGTTCTCCAACTGACCAAAAGGAGTTTGGCCAAGAGGTGTGGAACCTGCTAAAGGAATCCTTACAAAGGTTCAGGGGGATTCTAGAACTTTTCTGTTTAGCAGAGCTGGCCAGGATCCCTGGGTGTATGGTCAATGGTAGCAATTGCTTATGTTTGTGAACACTTCCTTGTGCATGCCCTTTATCCATCCTATTGTCACCGGCAGTCACTATTTTATGTCCTATGTGTTGAGTGCATGATGGGTACCAGTCCCTGAGGTATGCCCCTGACCTATGTCATCATATTCATTCTTCATGACCGTAAGAGGTAGATATGATTTATCTTATAGATGAGTAAGCGGAGACTCTCTCAGAGAGGTTAAGTGACTTGCTCCAGGTCACACAGCTGGTAGGGAACAGAGCCAAGGCTCAAATGCACCTCTGTTTGGCTCTAAGACCCTTGATCTTAAGCATTAAACTAGTATTACACATCCTGTCCTTGCAAAGCCCAGAGAGGCAAGCGAGGAAGATGACCCATGTAACCCCATTTTACAGATGAGAATCTAAAGCACAGACAGTTAAAAGGAAATGTACAAAAAGTCACACATATGCCCAAAAGGGCGTAAGGACCAGCTATGCTTCTGCGAGAGAATGTTCTTATTGATTCGGAAAGAAAAGGGGAGCGAGGCGCGGAGAGCAGCGAGCCCCAGGAACGCTTGCTCTCCGGGAGATGTCTGGCTCCAGACACGTGCGTGAATTAAGCACTTGGCACAAACTAGACCCTGGATTGACGTGAGCTGAGGCCGGAGGGACGGACGCCAGCAAGAGCAGAGGGCGCCTGAAGATGTGATATTTCACGCAGGACCATTCGTCCACATGACGGATGCGAGGCAGCGAGGCTGAGCCGGGGTCCCAGAGCAACCAGCATCCGCGGGGAGATGCCCCGCATCCCGCAGCCCCTGTCCAGTTGGATTCGGAGCCGGCTCCCAGTACGGTCTGCCGCCTCCTGCGCCTCCTTCCTCAGCAATGGGCTCCACCCTGGAACCTAACGCTGCCCGTACTCTTCCTGCCTCCGCCTCCCACGGCCCGCGCACCTTGGCCACGGTATCTCCTCCTCATAAATCACACAGCCGTATTAACTGTCTCTCAATCAATCTCTTCCAGGTGTTGGCTCAGATGGTCTCTCAAGTACGGTGTCTCTCCCCTCCAGGCTTCAGGCGCTAAGAGCCTCCTCGTCTGGGAACAGTTTAAAGCTAGACAGCTTCTCTTCCTTCTCGGGGTTTTTGGTTCAAACTTGAAGCCTCCAGGACCCGCAGGCTGCAGAGCGCTTTGAAAAACCCACGAGAGGGTCAAACAGGCTCTAAGAGGCATGAAACGATGGTCTTTATCAACACCCAAAGGCTTGGTACCGAGTGTCTGTGGTTGGGGGAGTGGAGGCGGGGAGGGATCAGAGGTGTCGGCTGGATGCAAAGAAGGAAGATCCTGACCTCTGGCTCTCCCTGCCTGGGTTAAGGGCCCCTCCTTTTGTCCCCACTTTTACACTTACCATACCAAAATCTTCCATGTCCCCTCCCAACTGAGGCCAGCAGGGACTTGCCACAATGCCCCCTTGCTGAAACCCCTGCCATGGTTGTCCACGTTCCGAAGCATAGAGAACAAATTTCTCAAGCTGTGAGAAAGGCCCACTGTGATCTGGTCCCTGTCAACCCCACTGGCCCTGCCCACCCCTCACCCCCAGCTCCCTGTGCTCCAGCCACACTCACATCTTCCTCTTCCTAGAATTGCTTGAGCTCAGTCCCACCTCAGGACCTTTGCACATGCTGTTCCCTCTGCCCGGAGAACCACCAGCCCCTATTTTTGCTAGTTAACTCCTACTTGTCTTCCTAATTGCAGCTGAAAGAATATTTCCTCAGGACAGCCTTCACGACTTCCCCACACCATGACATAAATCGACTGTATTTACAGGTGTTAATCTGAGTCCATCCCTACTCCCCTCACTTCCCAACACTTCCCCCACTTCTCAGACACTTGCCTTTCAGCTCCCAGAGGGCAGGGGTGATGTCCATGTATCTTGCTAAAAGCATGATGGATTGATTAAAAGCAGAGCCAAGTTGCATGGGCTTAAATCTTGGCTATGCCACATACTTGCAGTGTGACCTTGAGCAGGTTCCTTAACCTCTCTGTGCCTCACTTTCCTCATTGGTAAAAGACAAGAATAAAATCTACTTCATAAGGTTTAGATGAGTTATATAAATTAAAAGCTTCACAGAACGCCTACCATATTACACGTTATGTAAGTAGGTGATATAATAATAATAATAATAAATTAGTATTTTTATTATTGTTACTTCTACAGTCTCAGTACCTAGCAACTGTTGGCACATAGTAGGTGCACAACAAACACTTGTTGAATAGATAAGTGATTATTTATTTCTCTCACGAAAGGCAGAGATAATTATACCTTTTCATTGCTTTATCCTCCTCCCTTGGAACAGGGCCTGGCACACAGTAGGTGTGTAACAAACGGGGAATGGCTCAAAGCATGAAGCTGGGAATGATTCCCCTGGTCCCTGACACACGGACTCCTAACAGTGCTGTCTGCTTTGAGCCTCTCCCCTTCCTCCTTGAATCCAGGTGGGGACCTTCAGCCGTCTGGCTGCAGGACAGCCTCCCCAGCCCCCTGCGTGTTCCTCCACCCCAGCCAGAGACATGGGGCAGCTTTGATCACTGACAGGAGCCTTTTTGGAAGAAAGAAAGAGAGAGAGAAAGAGAGAGAAATCTGGCAATTTAAGCTCCCTGGACGTGATACTTTAATAAAAGGAACGGCTGTCAGCCTGCGCTTCAATTAGCCATCCACTGCTCGGGCAGACCCCCAAACTGGAATTGTGGGGTGGGGGATGGGGAGTGAGAAGCTGCTACCACCAGATATTAAAGACATGACTAAGCTACTCTGCCAAGAAAGGCCCAGAGCCTTTAGCACTCTCCGATCTCATTGGAGTTTGACAATCCTAAGTGACCACATCCCTAATTCTCTACTGTTTTCCTATTGTCATTAAGTTTTTTTAATTTCTTTTTTTTTTTTTTTCCGCTAGAGACAGGGTCTCGCTATGTTGCTCAGGCTGATCTTGTACTCCTGGCCTCAAGTGATCCTCCCACCTTGGCCTCCCAAATTGCTGGGATTACTGGTGTGAGCCACTGTGCCCAGCCTAAGTTTTAATTATACAACTAATACATGTATACGTTTTCCATGCTTGAACCTACAGATAAGGCCACAGGGAACCTCACCCCCACTTTGGTCCCCTGGCCATGTCCCAAGAGGTGGCCTTTAATAGCATTTCAGAGTGTACGTCTCTTTCCGGAACTCACTTTATGTTTGACGTTCTCTGCACCTTGTTCAACAGGTAGTCTTGCTTTGCATGTGTATATATCGATACGTAGACTTTCCAGTTGGGATGTATTGATTTATGCTTTTTTTTCTGAACGGGACCGTCTTGAACATATGATACTACAACCGGTTTCTTTCGTTCAGCGATATATCTGGGGATCTTGCCATATGGGTCCATACAGAGCAACCTCATTCTTTCTCCCTGTGGCATAGCATTCCTGAAGGTGGGTAAAACCTAGTTCATTGAACCCTGGCTGCACAATAATAATCACCAAGGGGTTATGTGTACGTGGGGGGGGTGTCGTGGGGGTCCTTCGTAAAATATAGATGCCTGGGCTCTCCCCAGTAGCGCTGGATCCAAACGCCGATGGTGGGGCCTGGGCCTGCGTGTGCCATAATCCCCCGGTGGTTTTAAAGTG
Organism: Indri indri; assembly: GCA_004363605.1. Taxonomy (NCBI): domain Eukaryota; kingdom Metazoa; phylum Chordata; class Mammalia; order Primates; family Indriidae; genus Indri; species Indri indri. The sequence goes on from RJWJ010032970.1 coordinate 12,030, forward strand.
CAGCCAGGGTCAAGACTTACTCATTTAGCCAGTCCCCTATTAACACCTATTTAAGCTGTTTCCAAGTCTTTGCTATTAAAAAACAAAAAATAAAAAAAGCCTCCTGGGCCTCTCTTTGTTCTTTCTTCCCCGTGCATCTGTGCTGGTATTTCCACTTCCCGCTTCCTGCCCCCGCCTCGAATTTTACAGAATCTGTTCTCAGTCTCTTTAAGGTCACAGTCTGTGTCCTGGTTGCTCTCTGAGCTTTGTAAGGAACGGGGATACGAGGACAGGAGGGAGGAAGGCAAGAGAAACTGTATGGAGAAAGAGAGAGAAACCTCCCGGGCCTCCGTGAATGCGTGCGCGTGCGTGTGTCGGAAAGAAAATGAAACTCACAGGCTGGGAAGGAAGGCGGGGGTGAGAATCGACAGGGCCCAGCCAGTCGTGTCTCTTTAAGCAAGATAAGCCGCCGTCCCATCCATCTCTTCTGACGCTATCGGCCTGTCGTCTAAAGTACTTACAGTCCTCTCCTGGGAGGAGGAGGCCTGAGGCGGGGAGTGCTGGGGGAGGGGAGGACGTGGGGTCTTCAGGACAGGACACCCGGCCTGGCCTGCTTTCCCCAAGAGCAGGGACGCTTTGCAGACTGCGGAGGTCACCCCCTCCCCGGCCCCCAACCCCGGGTCTGGCCTGTTTTTAGCTCAGCCCTGAGTGCTGGGAAGATGGTCTCACCCTGGCCCCCCACCTGGGGCCCCATTCCCAGGGGAATGGAACCACTTGACACTGCAACTTGTCTTTCTCAAGTGGCCGGAGGACAGTGTGAGACACAGGAAAGAGAGAGTGAGCAAAAGGGAAAGGGGGCCGGCTGGCGCTCCCGCCGACCTCGGCTCTCCTGCCCCCTGGACCGTTTGAAAAATCCACAGTGGTTCTTCCTTATGCTGTGAAATGGGTGCGATTCGTGTCCCTGCCTTGGAGATAAGGACGGCGAGACCCAGAGAAGTTAAGTAGCTTGCCTAGGATCACACAGCTCATCAGAGGGGTCAGTGGCAGTAGGACTTGGACTTCTCTAAGTTCCAAAGCTGACGTTTGACGTCTTTAACCAGAGCATTTCACGCAAGCCTTCTGCGAGAGGAAATCATGTTGGTGAATGATTGTCTGAATCGAGGCTGACAAAGACTGTTTGCTTGACTAAACTTGAGTTAGGGTCTGGAACCTTCCCCTAGGTATGTCTGTCTGCTTCCTTTTGTAATCCATCTTTAGCAAGAACCCTGCGATGTCAGTCTAGGCAGCACCCCCCGCCCTCGGTATCTGATCAGGGTCCCCTTCTGCCATCATCCCCCAGGTGATGTCTGATCACCCTGGCATGTCTTCAGCAAGAATCCTCTTTGGTGGCTTTATCCAGAATCCCCCGATCCCTGATGTCTCCTGTTAGTAATTTTCCATTCACTGCCCCCACCTGCTCCGTGGCTATCAGTTAATTCCCTGTTGCCCGTGCTGTGCTCAGAGTCAGGCCCAGTCTCTCCCCCACTGTCAAATCCCTTCACAGTGGGCTCTACGACTGTCCCTTTGACAGTACAACCATTTATTCTTTATTCGCTTCACGAATACTGCAAATAAAAGCATCTCGCTTTTGTGCCAGGCTCTCCTCTGGGTACTGGCACTAAAGGCCCAGCCTCCATTGCTTAGCGGTTGCTATAAAACGTCTCCCTAGAGTAAAGCTAGGCCTGCAGAAACCCTGGGAACCAGACCTTATCATCTTGCCTCTGGACACTTTATTTTGCCAAATTGTGACCTGGAATTTTGGAGGACGTCAAGGAAACCCAGGAGAAACAGTCCTACCATCCTTGCCAGTGGGTTTAGTTTACCATGCTAGTATCGTGAAGAGACATCACCAAAAAATGACACAGCCCTGCATCATCTTTACAAGAACCCAAGGGAGAACTCCCTCCTGGTGTTTTGTTTGTTTGTTGAGACAGAAACTCACTCTGTTGCCCCAGGTAGAGTACCGTGGCATCATCATAGCTCACTGCAACCTCAAACTCCTGGGCTCAAGCGATCCTCCTGCCTCAGCCTCCTGAGTAGCTGGGACTACAGGCATGTGCCATGATACCCGGCTAATTTTTCTGTTTTTAGTAGGGACGGGGTCTTGCTCTTGCTTGGGGTGGTCTTGAACTCCCAAACTCAAGCCATCTTCCTGCCTCAGCCTCCCCGAATGCTAGGATTACAGGCACGAGCCACCGCGCCCGGCCTCCCTCCTAGTTTTTAGCAAACATGTCGGTTTATTTGTCTTTTACAAACTCGCAGACTCTCACAGCTGACTATAATTCTCTCCTTGTTTTGGCTGCTAGGAAGCTCAGAGCCAAATATCTTTCTATTAACTACACAGGACGTTCTAGTTCCAAAGACTGAGAAGCAAAATACACTAAAAGTCATTGGTGTAAAACAACTATTTATTAGGCTTCTGAGTTCTGGGGTCAAGGGATCTGGACAGGGCATAGCTGGGGCAAATTGTCTCTGTGCTGGGACACTGACAGCTGGGAGTGAAATGATCAGAAGACTCTTCGCTCACATGGCTAATGGTGGGTGCTGGCTTTAGGCCGGAGGCGTCACCTCCTATCCATGTGAGTCTCTCCTGTGGCCTCTCCCTGTGGCTAGTTTGGGCTTAATCATAGCAAGCAAGGCAGCTGGGTTTCAAAAGTGAGTATTCCAAGGGGCAGAGTTAGGCAGAAGTTGTACCACCTTTTATGACCCAGCCTCAGAAGGTTTACAGACTATGGAGTTAAGCCCCTGGCCACTCACCCTGCCCCTGGGGTATTTTTAGCTCAGCCCTTAGTGTTGGGGAGTGTCACCCACCACCACGTTCTATTTGTCAGAAGTAAGCTGCTGGGTCCAGCCCATAATCAGATGCCACCCCTTGGTAGAAGAAACGTCAAAGTTCTGGAAGAGAATGAGGGACAAAAATATTGCTGTGGCCCTTTTAGAAAACGTAATGTCACAGGACCGAATGAAACTCGTTGATAATGACTCTTGGCTTTATCACGTTGTCAACTGTTGTCTTTGTGGATTGCATGTATTTTTGCAAACAACCTCAAATCCTTTACGGAAACAGGCAGGAAGTAGGCAATAACTGTGACCAATGTCATGTTTATAAGATGGTTGGCACTGTGCAAATAATTCTCTCCTGGTGTCTTTACTCATTTAATTCACAAACAACCTCTTACCACTATTTTGCACGTGAAGAAACTGGAGCACAGGAAGTTGAAGAAGTTTGCCAGATCTGGCATCGCTGAGAAGTGTCAGAGGTGGGGTTCGATGCCAGGCACTTTTATTTAGCTCTGCCCAGGTAGTCACCCGCACCCCGATTCCTGTCCTTTGAGGCTCACCCCACACTAAGAGTCTGGCACGATGTCGTAATATGAAGGCTACACAACATTGAGCCCTCTCCAACCCCAAATATCTCCCCCGACCACTGAGTGTCCTTAAATGCAACATTCTCTGGGAAATAAGAGAGAATTCAACGACCTCTGCTTATATATCAAAATTCACATTCTCTCCCACTTAGATCAGCCAGGCTGATGGAAAGTTGGCAGAATGTTTCTGAGCCCCCACTTCCTGCCGGGCGCTGAGCTAAATCTTAGGAATCTAAGCACAAGACATTCGGTGTCACACTGGACTGGGAACTTGAGGGCAGGGACCCTTGTCGTTTTGGCTTTGCAGTCAGGCACAGGACAAAATGTGCCTAGTGTTGTGAATGAAGAAAGTGAAAGTGTCTGTCTGTTCCAGGAATGAAAGCTTTGGTAAGTGACAACCCTCTGAGACTTTATTTCCTCGCCTGTGAAATGGGGATAAGAGTATTTCCTGCACACCGCACAGAGCTATATTGGGAATCTTTTTAACTGAGTGGGTCTCCCTTTTTGCTTTGACGTCTAAAAAGCTCAAAGGCAAATTTGGGGCCTATACAGGATAATCGTACAAAACGTTTAGCACATCCTGGCCCTCAATAAACAGGGTTTGGGAAGGGTTCCGTGTCTTGAGCCCAAAAGTCCAGTGCAGTCGATGGCAAGAGGGAGAAGAAGAGTGAATGAAGTCATTGGTCTTTTCCCTTCCTCTCCTCTCAGAGTGACAGCCTCAGTGCGAGGGGATGGAAACTGGGGGTTGGTGTTGCAAGAACAAATGGAAATCTTAAAAACTATTTTTGTAAACCTTTGATCCCCCGAGCCAAGAACTTTTGGCCAAATGTCTGGGTTGGTGGATCTGACCAAATGCAGCCAGTGATGCTCCGCGGTCGCAGCCTCATTGGTGTGTCCCAGCTGAGGGGTGTCGGGTGAGCAGGTGGGAACGGCAGCCCATTTGCAGAATAGCAGAACTTAGCTCCAACGGCCAGGTGTTGCTTTATCTCTGTTGGCCCAATGAGCACCAACTTCTATTTTTATTTTTGGTGTAGGATGTGGCTGGTGAGTCAGGAAGAAAAGAGAGCCTCATTATTTGTTCTTTTCTAGCTCTTGGAAATATCAAGAATACTTGGCCCTCAAGACAAACCCCAGCTCTGGGCCTAAAAGCTAAGTCCAGATATGTTATATATTTATTCAAGGGAGCAATTGGCCAGGAAACGACTATAAAACACACATTTTGAATAAAAGGGGGAGATTTATGGTGCATTGGCGAATCTGAGTCATATCTCTCTGCCTCCCCCGGGCCGGGATCCCTTAATCACTAACATACCCCCAGCTTGTACACTCGGTGGGCACAGAATTGCTTCCTTCTGGTCCCGTCCCCGTCAAAGACGTGGTGGGGATTTTGCTACTTTATCTGACAGTCGGTCAGTAAATGAATTGCCAATTCATTCTGAGCTTAGATAGGGGCTGCTTTTTTCCTGGGGAAGGGAAAAAAAAAGTGGGGTCCTTTCATATGTATCTTTGATCAGTCGGGACTTGACAAATTATTTTCCTAGGAATTTCTCTTTCCGTAATTCCACAGGGGAAAAAAATGGACTTACTCTAAAAGAATAGCTTTTATGTTTCAGAAATTAGAGCAGTGTAAAAGCTTTTCTTAGGTTCCTTTATCTCACTGTCTCTCTCTCCCTTCAATTGTATCTTTCTTGAGGGAAAGGGGGCAGGTAGCAGATAGAGCCAGGGGAGACCACCGGTGATAACCGGGCTTCTGGCTGGTGGTTTCAAGTATATTAAAATAACAAGAAAATAAGTCTCGACCCTGTAATATAATTGGTATTGAAAAAAATGAAGTCCAATCTTCTGCCCCAAGTTTCCCTTGCGATAGCAGTTTTTTTTCTCCTTTGAATTCTTGTTTTAGGGGCCAACTTTAACCTGGAGAATACCCGAATTGTGCTTCAGTAGGATTCAACTACCTTGCCGCTATCTATTGCCCATGACTTAGACATTCCCTTGCCTAAAGGCAGAGCGCTGGGACTGAAGATCTCAAAGTTATATCTATATCAAAGTTTTTATCAGCTGCAGTACAACCTGAAAGAAAAGAAAGCGCTGAAAGTATAATGGCACAGGACCGCCATGAACATTTGGGCAGGTTGCACACTGCACAACTCCAAGAAGCACCATTCAGATAGACTATCAATGTACATGATGCACCCTTAGGGTGTGCTGTGCACCCCCTATACAATTGTGGATGGCAGCTTTGAAAGGGAACTCATGGAAGAGAAGGGAAGATGAGGGAACCATAATTATATTATAATAAAGGGATAATCTTGGGGATCTAGGTGGAAGGAACTAAAAAAAGAATTTTGTCAGGGACTAGACTGAATGAGCATCAGCAGGTTTGGTCTGTTTATTTCTCCACTCAAGAGTCCGTCTCTGGGAGAAAAAGTCAATAAGCCCTTCATGGGTCAAGTACTCCCATTCCCTTGTCTAAGGAAGAAAGGTCTTTGATTAACAGCTTTACTGTCTGAGTTTGGGTTTCCTCAAAGCAGACCCTGGCACAAGGATTTGGATGCGGTGGTTTATTTGGGGGGCGGAGTAGGAAATGAGTGAAGAAAGGGAGGAAGCCCGTATGTTGATGTATGAATGTGTTAATGAGCAGGTAAGCTCTGTGGGCAACCGGGGCGTGACCCTGCTGGGGACCCTCTAAAAGATGGTGTGGAATGTGCTCCAAATCATCCCGCCAAGCAGACAAGAGGCTCGGGGGTCTGCATAGCAACCCCCATCCCTCATTGCCTGG
>RJWJ010032971.1:0-18193 GCA_004363605.1 Indri indri
TTTGGATTTTATTCCAAAACCCAAAGTAATATATGAACTAGATTAATCCTATATAGATATTCAGGAGGAATTTTAATGCTGATATCATTACTAGACATACCCTTTTCCTTTATGTATGTATGTATTTTAACCTTATACTCACAACTATTGACTTATATTTCTGTAATAGAATTGAGTGGAGAGAATGGGAATAGTAGATGGAATCAGAAAAAGTGAGAGGTGACTTTCTTGAAGATGTTAAAATGGCACTGTTTATTCCTGAAAAATGAAGTACTTCTTTTTACAGTAGAATTAATTTCATATTTTAACAATATTATTCATTGGCTCTTTCCATTAAGGATGATATAAAATATGTATGGAGAAATAAAGGTCCTGTGTTGGCAGTTGGGTTTAAAAATATTAAAGCCAGTCAACTTGAAACAAAAAAGCAACCAGAAAGTTTAATTAGTAAAAGTATTAAGGCATCCTGAACTTTGTGACATATGACATGTTGTGCAAAATGACAGCAACTTATAAAACCAGTTTTGAAATACGTAAAGGAGAATACTGAATTTACGTAAGGATATTATTGAAATCCTTAGACAGTTTTTTCTGAAGGTTTTTTTTGTGTGGATTTGGTGAAGTAAATGTCCAGAATGGTTATTGAGTGGTGGATGCTGCTGGTATGGGGAAAATTTGAACATATTTGAAGTCAGTGAATAATGATGTAATTAGTACCAGATGTAGCAGGGATTTGCATAGATAGAGCTTGCTGCTCTTAGATAAAGTAAGTTAAAGTTGAAAGCCGTTGAAGGCTGAAGTTGTTGAAAAAAATGAATCTGGAGTTTGGGGATACTAGAGGGAAGGAAAGAATTCTTGATGCAGAATGGAATATAGGGTTAGAATAGAGAAGATAAGGAAACTCTGAGATCCGGAATTTGCTAAGTAAAGTATTTAATATTTAGGTTGTAAGACATTTGTTGCCCTCTAATGTGTTTATTTTGTTTTGGTAAAATATATTCTATGTGTAAATTTCAGTATAACTTTATTCCTACAGGATTCTGGAGCGAAGCAGATGTTGCTCGACCTTTTGTCTCCCAGGGCGTGATTACAGATGGAAAATACTTTTCCTTTTTCTGCTACCAGTTAAATACTTTGGCATTGACTGCACAAGCTAATCAAAATAACCCTCGTAAAAATATATGTTGGGGGACACAAAGTAAGCCTCTTTATGAAACAATTGAAGAGAATGATGTGAAAGGTTTTAATGATGATGTTCTACTTCAAATAGTTCAATTTCTACTGAAAAGACCAAAAGAAGACGAATCACAGCTGTTGGAAAACTAAGAAAACACATTTGATTCAGGACTTTGGGAATATTTAAATTTCACTAAAGGAACAATAATGAGACTTGTAACTATCAAATATTAAAAGCATTGATTTTTGAGACAAACGTTTGTTATGTCAGCGTGTGATTAGACTTCTCATTCCACTCAAATTTGTCTGCAGTGAAAAATAGATGTATATTTGTTTAAAAATAATTTATATGTGGCTAACTGATAAGACTAATTGAGCTATTGAGCTATTAAGTGCACATTTTAATATAAATTCAGAAATCCTAAGTAAAATGCTAACATACTAAATTCAACAGTAATTAAAAGAACCCTCTACAGAAGATTAGGATTAATCAGTTCAATAGAACATGTTGGGAATAATACTAATAGAGAACATTAGTTGTTGAAAGGAGAAAAATAAGGCTTTTGATAAAATTCTCAATCTTGGTTTAAAAGAAAAAAACAGGGCCGGGCGCGGAGGCTCACGCCTGTAATCCTAGCACTATGGGAGGCCGAGGCGGGCGGATCGTTCTGAGCTCAGGAGTTCGAGACCAGCCTGAGCAAGAGCGAGACCCCGTCTCTACCAAAAATAGAAAGAAATTAATTGGACAGCTAAAAATATATATAGGAAAAATTAGCCGGGTATGGTGGCGCATGCCTGTAGTCCCAGCTGCTCGGGAGGCTGAGACAGTAGGGTTGCTTGAGCCCAGGAGTTTGAGGTTGCTGTGAGCTAGGCTGACGCCACGGCACTCACTCCAGCCAGGGCAACAGCGTGAGACTCTGTCTCAAAAAAAAAAAAAAAAAAAAAAAAACGAAAAATAGATAAGTATTAATAAGATGCTTTAGCGTGAGTCTTATTAGTAAACATCCAACTCGTGTTTAATGGTGAAAGCATAATGATATTCCTATTGAAATCAAATTATGACTACCAGCTCTGACTTCCATATGCTGTTTGCTGATCCATTCCAAGTGCCTAGAGTCATAGAAGTAGGAACTCAATAAATGTTGAATGGATATGAATTTAAGGTAGTCTTTCTAGTTTGAGATATGGCATATCCCCTTATTTATTTATCTTTTATTTCTTATCAAAGTTTAGAGTTTTCTGTATGTAGATGTCCACACATTTCCCATTTATGCCTAAATTTTTGTATGCTTGTGAATTTTTTTTCTTAACAATTACATCCTTTTTTATAGTTTCTAAGAATGCCTTTATGTAGTTGATATAGTCACTATATATTTATTTTGTAAATGACCAAATTAAGTAGCTCATTAAATTAGAAAATTTTTAAATTGATTCTCATGAGACATATATGTCCAGTCTGATTTGGATTCTTCTGAAACTGCTTATCAACATAGATAGCTATTAACGTTTGTGTAGCAAAATCCATTGGACAGTTTTCTGTCTTTATTTCACTCAGTATGGTCTGATACATTTTGCATGGTTAATCCTTCATTCTTAAAGTATCTTTTATTGCCTTCAGCGAAACATACTCCATTTTCCTTCTATCTCATTGACCATTCTTTCATATTTCCCTTTGCTGTTCTTCCTTTAACCTTTCTTCAAATACTGCTCCAGGTTCTATTCTAGGCTGTATATATTTTTTTTTTTATCCACACACTTCCAAGATGGCCTTATCAAATTCCATGGATTTAAATATCAGCAAATTTTGTGTTTCGTATCTGACCTGTAAGCGTAACCATTGTAACAAGAGATCTGAGTGAATAAAATTATGGGCAGTTTTTCCTGCTAATTTTCCAAATTTCCCCCAAAATGTATATTATTTTTATAATTAGAAAAAAAAATCTTAATTTAAGAAACTAATCCTTTCTCAAGTGGACTCTAATATGGAACCATCAACTTACGTCAAGTTCCACTCCATCCTAAGCGACTTCATTTTGACATTGTGTTGTATTTGAAAAGGCATTTCTTGATTATATTTGTTCAACATAAGTTTCACCCTATGTGTATTTTAACTTACTCTAAGTTGTTGGTCCCTAGAAACTGAAAACTTGATATACGAGACATAAAGGCCTTAGGTTTTTTTATGAGTTATTTTACAAGACCAGTACTGTGGTCTGAATGTTTGTGCTCTTCTGAAATTTATATGCTGAGATCCTAACTTCCAAGGTTATGGTGTTAAGAAGTAGGGCCTTTCAGAATGTGTGGGCTTTTGGAACATAATTTGTAAGGGGGCTCTGTCTTCATGAATTAAATTAGCGCCCATGTAAAATAGACCCAAGGGAGATTATTAACCCTTCCACCATATTAGGATGCAGCAAGAAGAAACCATCTATGTACCACAGAGCAAACCCTCACTAGACACCGAATCTGCTGGCACCTTGATCTTGGACTTCCTAGCTTCTGGAACTGTGAGAAATAAATTTCTGTTCATAAGCTGCTTAGTTTATGGAATTTTGTTTTTCCAGGCCAAATGTTCTAAGACAACCAGTAAAGTTAATTTTAATACTTATTGCATTTGACATTAAGTTCTAGCCTATGTTGCATAAGGCTTGAACTACATAAAAGGTAAGGTCAATTTACATAAATAGGTACTACAATTTTAAAAATTACTATTATAGAAATTAATAATATCATGGCTTTAGAAAGAGGCCAGGAGAAAGGAAGAAAAGAGAAAGGCACAAGGAAGATAAATGAGAAAAATTGCTACAGTGAATACTGAGAATAGATATAAACAGGCCTGCAGGTTTAAAACATTGTTATTGGCCAATATTCAAACAGGTTGAATTTCTTAACCTGAAAGCCCTTCTTCATTGTCCAAAGTGGGTAAGGAGAGTTTGTAAAACAAACAAACAATAAATAAAAATCAGGAAGAAGGATTCCACAAAGTGTGGGAATTTATAGGTAATATTTCAAAGGTATACACAGGATTCCTATCTTGGTACACATCGGAGACTAACAGCTACTATCAAAATGAGCTGATCTATGCATTAAATATAGCTTATATGACCATACAATGTTAAGGCTACTCATAATTGGCCTGTTTTAAGTAATGTTTCTGTAAGCTATCCTTTTTCAAAGTAATCTCTATTTCTTATTTCTCTGTTTTTTTCCCTCTGCTAAAAATACTGAATTCTGTCTCAAGTTTTGATTGCCTTTTGTGTTCTTTGTCATCCTACAGAATTCCACATTTCACTTTAAAATTTTTGTAAATAGTGTTTGACACTTGTAATTGGCTTTTGAAAATTTTATAATAGTTTGTACAGAAATAGGTTTAATGTGTAGGTTGTGTTCTGGCTCTTTGCATTTTTCAAAGTAAGTTATGGTTATCAGATGATTTATTTTTATAATTATATAATGGAACTGCCATTAGATTTGAAATGCAGGTCATATTCTCTAGAAATGAACCAAATTGAGGGAAATGCAAGTTAATAAATGGAAATGGGATCACATTTGCTTTTTTAAAAAAAAAAAATTTCTTAATTTCAGCATATTATGGGGGTACAAATGTTTAGGTTACGTATATTGTCTTTGCCTTACCCAAGTCAGAGCTTCAAGTATGTCCATCCCTCAGACGGTGCGCACCCACCCATTAGGTGTGTACATACCCATGCTCTCCTCCCTCCTCCCATCTGCCCGACACCTGACGAATGTTACTACTATATGTGCACATAAGTGTTGATCAGTTCATACGAATTTGATGGTGAGTACATGTTTTTTCCATTCTTGGGACACTTCATTTAGTAGAATGGGCTCCAGCTCTATCCAGGATAATACAAGAGGTGATAGATCATCATTGTTTTTTGTGGCTGAGTAGAACTCCATGGTATACATATACCACATTTTATTAATCCACTCATGTATTGATGGACACTCGGGTTGTTTCCACATCTTTGCAATTGTGAATTGTCCTGCTATAAACATTTAAGTGTAGATGTCTTTTTTATAGAATGTCTTTTGTTCTTTTGGGTAGATACCCAGTAATGGAATTGCTGGATCAAACGGTAGTTCTACTTATAGCTCTTTGAGGTATCTCCATATTACTTTCCACTGAGGTTGTACTCAAATAAATAAGCTAATGAATTGTCTCAAAGAACTGGAAAAGGATGAGCAAACCAACACCAAACCTGGCAGAAGAAAAGAAATAACAAAAATCAGAGCAGAACTAAATGAAATTGAAATTTTTTTTCAATATGTGAGTTTTGCCTATATTGTAAAGCAAATAAAAATTATTCATATCTTCCAAATGAAGAGCTAAAAGAGCAGAGATATTAAGGAACTGACCCCAGGTTATATACCGGTAAGTACAATGCAGGGATTCACAGATTTCTCTCAGTATCTTCATGCTCCCTACCACATGACACAACTTCATATCTGTGTGGTGGTGTGCATTCTCTTTTCTAGACTGGAACCTTCAAGATCCTTGTCTCTTGAGTACGAGATACGAAGATTTTCAAGAAATGTTTCTTCAACAAATACTTCATGCGTGTGTTTGGCTAACAATGGTGAGGAGATACCCGCCAACTATCAATGGCAGGAGCTCAGTGTTTTCAAGAACATGTGGTTTACAATGATGCCGGACCTTTAAAAAGTAACAAACTGTCCTGGATGCAGGTGGTTTCCACAAGCCTCTGGACTCCATTCTCCACGGTCACTCCCAGCCAGTTGAGTACTGCCCAGCACCAGAGGTAGTCGTATCCGCCATGCCAGTAGCTCATAAATGCAAATGTCACTGCAGTGGAAAACAGTGTCCTCAGCAGTCCGTGCTGGGACCCGCCCACTGGTATACAGTATACTGGTATATGGAAGATTAATAAAACAAAAAGGTGGTTCTTTGAAAGAATAAACAATTGACACCTCTTGCTAGATTAATGAGAAGCAGAAAAGAAAGGACTCTAATAAGCTCCATCAGGAATGAAAAAGGAGAAACTACAACTGATGCCACAGAAATACAAAATAATCATCTATGAATACTATATAAACCTCTATGCACATAAACTTGAAAATGTGAAGGAAATGGACAAATTGTTAGAAACACACAGCCTCCCTAGGCTCAATCAGGAAGAAATAGAATTCCTGAACAGACCAATATCAAGTACCGAAATTGAAACAGCGATAAAAAAATCTTCCTGAAAACAAAAGTTCTGGAACAAATGGTTTCACACCCGAATTTTACCAGACCTACAAAGAAGAACTGGTGCCTATCCTGCAGAAATTATTCCACAACATTGGGAAGGATGGAATCCTCCCCAACACATTTTATGAAGCCAACATCACCCTGATACTAAAACCAGGAAAGGTTACAACAGAAAAAGAGAACTTCAGACCAATACCCCTTATAAATATAGATGCAAAAATTCTCAAGAAAATCCTAGCAAACCGAATTCAGGTGCTTATTGAAAAAGTAATCCATCACGACCACGGAGATGCAGGGATGGCTCAACCTACCCAAATCTATTAACGTAATTCACCACATAAATAGAAGCAAAAACAAAGACCATATGATCTTCTCAATAGATGCCGAAAAAACATTCGACAAAATTCAACACCGTTTTATGATAATGCTTAACAAAATAGGCATAGATGGGACTTACCTAAAAATGATACAAGCCATATGTGACAAACCCACAGCCAATATCATAATGAACGGGGGAAAACTGAAAGCATTCCCACTTAGAACTGGAACCAGACAAGGTTGCCTTCTATCACCGTGTCTATTCAACTTAGTGGTGGAAGTCCTAGCCAGAGCAATCAGACAAGAGAAGGGTATCCAAATGGGAGCAGAAGAGGTCAAACCATCTCTCTTTGCTGATGATATGATCTTATATCTAGAAAACCCAAAGATTCTGCCATGACACTACTGGAATTGATAAACAAATTCAGCAAAGTCTCAGGTTACAAAATCAATGTACCGAAAATCAGTAGCATTCCTATATGCCAACAACAGTGAAACTGAGAACCAAATCAAAGACTCAATACCCTTCACAATAGCAACAAAGAAAATAACATACCTAGGAATATATTTAACTAAGGAGATAAAAGACCTCATTTGGTTTTTAACCTTTCTTATTTTTGGACAAAATAAATGAAATTTTATTCCAGTCTTTGGTGACATGTAACTTAACCAGCAAAACCAAACTCATACATCAGCCAGTTTAGAAAAACTGAAGACAAAGCAACTATCCTTTATTTTCGAATAGATACCTGTTAAATGATATACACTCGATACATTAATATTTTAATTCAAACATACACAGACTATTTTTATGAATATTCTCTGTTGATAAACAGAAATTCACAAATTTGGTGTCTTCTAGATGTAATAGATGTATATATGTATAAAATGAGAATCATAATTTTTGCTATGACCTTATTCATACTGTTGAGATATATGTGCAGCACTATGTACCCCCATATAGTCATTAAGTTTTATAAATGAGCCAGCTGTACTTTTTAATTATCATTTTAATTTAGATTTGAATTACTAAAATCTGCCCGCACTTTAGGAAAATAAAAGCTTGCATGGGGTTTAGCCACTTGCAAAGTGTTTCCTTGGGTCTTCAGTCCATGTAAAACTTTACTTTTATTTGCAAAATAACAATATTTATATTATAAGTACTTCATTAGGATCTTGCGAAGCCTTTCTACAAGTTTTCTCTCTTAATCATTGATAGTACTAAGAAAAAAGGTGGGCAGGATTTAAAGCTGCAGTGAGCATCAGAGGTAATTAATTGAGCTTTGTTTATGCCCTTCCATGCAGTGTTTTTTATTTGTTTTTTAATTAATTGCCAATATTACAAAGGAGGGACATTATAAAACATCCAGAATTTCAGATTCTCTTGAAAAACTGGAAGATATGACAACTGTAGGTTTACTTTACATTCTTGCATGTCAGCAATAGACAAAAGCTGGGAATTGTCTGCTTTGGGTCCCTTTAGATTAGGCATACTCTCCAATTTGTCACAGTTCCCACCACTCCTGATTTCTCCTCTATTTACCTGGCCAGCATCATTGGGCCTATCTCACTTATTTGTATTAAGTGTTTTGTTCCTGAGGCGTTGAGTTTATGATCCCTGAGGCCCAGATTGCTGTAAAGAACTTGCATTATTGGTGGCAAAACTCAACATTTGTGATTACTTTTTAGGCTTCAGAACCTCAGTTTTGTAACAGTAGGTATTATAGTAATCATAAATCCAAAGGAATTCAAGTTCGTTTGAGATAAATCAAACAAAACCTCTAATTTTGGGGTTGGAGAGTGATATAAAAAGTTATCTGTCAAAACACGTGAACTTCTGTTTCCTTCCTCCTCTGCTAAATGAATGGTAACGTGAATCCTGATTTGTGTGGATAGTTTACTTATCATGAGGTTGGGAGAAATTTTGTCCATTTCAGTAGAAATCAGCTTTGGGGAAGAATGGTTAGAATACTTGTACAGGGTTGAGCCCTTTTTAGACTAGAAAAAGTGCCCAAATAGTGGTTTACACAGGTTGGCTAATAAGCTGTGAGGTGACATAAAAAAACACCAAAAATCCCTCAACTTTTGCTTTCAAAAACTGTGAACTAGATTATTTGAAATTTGAAGTTGATCCTTCCCTAGCTGAGCCTCCAGATGAATCTCTCTACCCCAAGGATGGTGGACAGGATTTAAAGCTGGAGTGAGCAGGTTCCCCAAGGATAGGGAACCTGTGGCCTTAAGACCACATATGGCCTTCTAGATCTTTAAGTGCAGCCTTTTGGCTGAATCCAAATTTTACAGCACAAATACAGATTCGTTAAGCCCCTGTACAAACTGATCCCCTTCTTGTGGATTTATCTAGGTAGAACACCTCCCTTCTTGCAGCCTTTGGCAAGGACTGCTGTAGCACTCTGTGTAAGTCCCCCTTATAAATGCTTTGGAGTGATCACCCTCGTCTTTAGGTGCTTCTTTCTTTGGAATCCCAATGGGCCCCATGTTGGGTCAGTTTGCGTCAGTTTCTTTTAGGAATCCCCCTGTCATTCCATCTGCTTTTGGGGTGGACTGAAGCTATGGTTGGATGGAAGAAACATATATTTCAGTAAATATTTTAAATGCCCATAAAACAGCATGACACAACTACAGGTCAAGAGCCATTTTAGTTTATCTCACAGGCCTTCTGTCTTTGCTCAGTTTAGTTATAAGGGAGTAAATCTCTTTGCTGTTGACAGGATTTCTTTAGAATAAACCATTACTATATCTGAAAGACCAATTTCAAATGGCAAAATTGGACAGAAACAGCAATTTGAAAAACCAAACTACCTGTAATCTTTGATAAGCAAAGTCCTCTATAAATGAAGTCATTATAATATGTCTTCTTTTTAAGAAATCATTGTAAATTTAAGTTCATATCTGTTGCATATTAGTTTGAAAATGATCTCCAGCTGAATTCATGCTGAATAACATCCAGAAACTTTCTTCATCATTCTAGTAGATGCACAGGAAACTAAAGGAAAAAAAAAGCATATGGTGTATAAACTTCTTAATGCCAGGTATTACATTAACATTAAAGCAGCCAACATTCGGCATTCCTATTCATTTGGAACTCGAGTATAAGAATGTTCAGTTACTTATCAGGGACTGCCCAAAGGGAAATACACATAGTTATTTACAATAACACTCTGCAGAAGCATTCAGTAAAGTCTATGAATTTATTTGTATGTATCAAGTAATATCTTATGCACTGATGAATTTTATCCACCTAAGGTGGAGATTGGATGATTTAGTTTAGAAAATTAGATTTTCATATTTTGTTTTTTACTTTCATTTTAATCTTTAGAATATAAGATTTTTTGTTGCCACGAAATACATGATCATTATAGAAAATTTGAAAAGCAGATGAGTAAGGAAGATAAATTCATGTTGTTAACATTTTGATATATCTTTTATCTATGAATTTTTGTTGATAGTTCATTTTTGAGATCATACTATAAATACAGGTGTTCACATCTGTATTTTATAATTACTTTCCCCAATTAAAAATTTCTGTATTCTATAAGTAGTCTTTTGGTGGTTATTTTGTAGGTAATTGAATAGTAAAATTATTACAGTAATAAAGACTAAAAACGAAATATATAGACATGAAATTTCCATAATACTTAGCTCACACTCATTACTGGGGAGAAAAAGAATCATCTGTTTTTCAACTGTAAAAAACTCATGCATGATAATTATATAGGATTATCTAATGTGGGTGTAAATATATTTAATGTTGGAATAGTTCACAAGTGCAAGATGATTAAATCCTGACTTTCAATATATTTGTGAGATTTCCGTATCTTACCACCTGGGTGTGATTCATAATTGGAAAAATAAAGTATCCATGTATTTGGAAAGCCCTAAAAGAAGTAAAAATATCTATATAATTATCTTCTAGTAAAGTATAATTTGTTACAACCTTTGGAACCTGGAGTTTTAAATGCCATTTGAAAAAACAATGCTAGAAAAGTTCTATCAGTCTAATTCTCATGTTACCTGAAAATATAAACAAGTTTTAAAATCAGTTCAACAGTTCAATCTGAAAGTCTAGATTGAAGTCTTGCTTTTGTCGTTAACTAACTAAATGACTTAGGACCTATCAATTTTTCTTTGAACTCAGTTTCTTCATGTAACATACTGAGTGGATTGGAAAAGAGAATCTTCAAAATCCCTCCTATAATAATATAATGAATCATTTCTTCTAAGCCTTTCACTGCAGATGTAATTTGCTGTTAACATTATGCTTTTAGTTTTCTTTTTTAAAACTCATGTTTCCAAATGACAAAATAATGTTCTTTTTGTTTTTTGATACAGAGTCTCACTCTGTTGCCCTGGCTAGAGTGAGTGCCGTGGCATCAGTCTAGCTCACAGCAATCTCAAACTCCTGGGCTCAAGTGATCCTCCTGCCTCAGCCTCCCTAGTAGCTGGGACTATAGGCATGCACCACCATGCCCGGCTTATTTTTTTCTATATATTTTTAGTTGTCCAGATAATTTCTTTCTATTTTTTGTTTTTAATAGAGACGGGGTCTCACTCTTGCTCAGGCTGGTCTCAAACTCCTGAGCTCAAACAATCTGCCCGCCTGGCCTCCCACAGTGCCAGGATTACAGGCGTGAGCCACCGCTCCCGGCCTCAAACAACGTTCTTAAGAGCTAGAGAGTTGAGTGGAGTTTAGCTTGCCCTTTCACTGAATGTCCTTTGTTGTGATACTTCTCTTTCGCACTTTTTCCCCCACAGCAATATTCCCCAAGGCTAGACTCATAAACTTTTAGAATAAAAAGAAATTTGATGGTCATGTAGTATAGCTAACTATTCAGTGCCCAGTATCCTCTGAAACACTTGCACTAAATACTTAGTTCCGTCTGTGCTTGAAGGACAAAGATTTATTACCCTCCAAGGCTGCCACTTTCCCGGTTTCCTGTACTGATTATTAGGCTGTGCTTATTGTGAATTAAAATGTGTTTTCTTGTTGCTTCATCCCATTTATCTTAGCTATATCTCTTAAAAGGTTATTTGGGGATCTTCTCCATTTCTTTTCAGATTTAAGTACACTTTTTAGCATCTTCCTCTTTTCTTCAGTAATTTTTTTTTTCCTATTAAAGGTTTGACGCCTGTATTTTTGTCTGAAATTTTGGAAATCTGCTTCCCAAAGTTTAAAATATTGCAATACTCAGCTTCTCCCAATTTGGCCATCAACTTTGAGATTATGTGGTTATCTTTTACCAAGGAATTTGTCAGTTTTACTGTACCAATCATTTCCTTCCTACTGATTAGAATTAGGCTTTTGTGCAGCTGTTCCCTTAGTTACGTCCTCTCTACCTTGTCAAAAAGAAGAACAGGGACACTAACGTTTGCTGGGCACATACTACATGCCAACTACTTAATCACATGCAGTAATGTCACATAATTTTCAAAACAGCTCTGTAAAGGAAGTGTCACTGTCCCTGGTTTGATTTTTTGCTTTCTAAGTCTTTGTATTAATGACAGTATCTGTCAAATTTCATACTATACTAAATATATACTTGATATATACCTCAATGTGACCAACACAATGCAGACAATATATAAGATGAATACAAAATAAGGTGAATGTTTTCAGTGATTTATTTTATAAGTTATTTGAGGAAATCATGTTATTTATACTTTTCCTTTTTAGCTGTTCCTCCATGAATTTGCTATTTGTGTGAATATATCTGTTTAATTATTCACATGAAAATTCATTTGTTATTTTAAAAATTCCCAGGAATTTTAAGTAGTTTATGAAGCAGGTTATTTATTTATTTTTTTCTTTTGAGGGGGGTGGGGAGGAGGAATTGGCATAAAGTCTCAAATTGTCTATGTGGAAACTGGAAGTGTGATTGAGCTGGAAGGAAGGAAGAGAGGAAGGAAGAGTCCGTAAGGAGAACCTAACATGACATTCAATGCCAGAACAGTGAGTTCTGAATGATGCAGGGGCAGCCTGGGTGATATACATGGACATGGGCTGTGGAGGCTGAGTATTTTAATACTCACTGAGGGAAGGGAGACATGTCCGTGACATAAGACAAGCCTAGTGACAAAAACGGCGCCAACCCCATCTCAACAACCCCTAATCCCACTTTAAAATCTGAGTCCTCCAAAGGGCTGTCCTAACCATGAAAAGACTACAAGAAAGGCAACTCACAGCAAATGAAGCCATGTGGCCAAGAAATATAAGAAAAACCAAAGAAGTCCTTAATGTCATTAGGACTATGGAAGATAAAAATGAAAATATTGAGTTACTATGTCATTGTCATTCAACTGGAAAAAATTAGAAAATCTGAATAACATGTGTCGTCCAGGATGTGGGGAAATGGGTGCTCTTGTACTCTGCAAGCAGGCATTTAAACTGGTGCAACCACTTTGGGTCAATGTTTTGCATTATACAGTGCAACTGAAGGTGAACATGCTCTGTGACCCAGCAATTGCACTTCTAGATCAGTGCCCTAATGATACTTTTACTCCAGTGCACAAGAAAGTATGTAAGAGGATATTTCCGGTGGCATTGTTTATAATAGGGGCAAACTGGAAACCCTCTAAATGTCTATCAATGAAGGCATAGATAAATAAGTTGTAATATGTTCATATAAAATACTAAGTAGTTGAAATGAATGAACTTTATAAGTGTATTAACATGAATGAATCTTGAAAACAAAATTGGGAGATAAAAGCAAATTGTTGAACGATATGGGCCATGTCCTTCCATTTATGTAAGTTAAAAAATCCAAGAAATGATCTATATTGGTAATGGTATAGATGCATGTAGTAAAATATAAAAACATGAACTGAAAGCTCCATACACTTCACGATGCTGTTAGTATAAGGCAGGAAATGGATAGAATTGACATGGGGTGGTGGCTCTGTTTGATGACTTTAGTTACATTGGTAACATTTTATTTACTTTAAAAAAGGAGGATCAGAAATAATTATGATAAAGTAACGGTATTAAGATTGGTTGATGGGTATATTGGATTTAATTCAATATTTTCTAAATTTTTATGAATGCTTGAAATATGTATGTATGTAATAACATTTACATAAGTTTATATAAACAAAAATTAATAAATGACATGTGATAAATAGAAGCTATGTTGTGTGTGTGTGTGTTTGTGTGCGTGTGTGTGTGTGTGTGTGTGTGTATGAAAAACAAAGGCAAAGGCAGGCAGGGCAAATTTCTGGGTGACATAAGCATGGAATGATCCCAGGAATAAGAAATTGGTACAAACTTTCTTGAGAATCCACAGTCCCACATGATGATTTAGTACCATTTCCTGGTTTTATTGATAAAGTAATAGAAACCAGAAGGGTTAAGTGATTTGCCCAAGGTTACACACACATAAATGGGAGAGCTGGGTCTAGAATCCAAGTGTTCTGAGTCCTGTCTGGTGTTCATCTTCCTGCATTGCCACAGATGGGTCCTTAATGTACAGCTCATGACTTGTGTAAGGTAAATAATTTTGTGAGCTATTCTTTACATATTCCCTTATATTTTATATTCTACTAGTTCTATTTATAGCAAAGGGCATTTAGAAGTGGTGTTAGTATTAGTATGCCTAAAGTAACTCAGATGATACCATTTACTTCCATATGGGAATTTTCCATTTAACATCAAGTTTGAAACTCAAGTGGAAATTAGCTTTCAGAAATTTTTGAAATATAAAATCACTTACTGACCTATTTATTGTGTATGCCAAGCCAGGCTCAAAGTAGTAGTACAAATGTGTTGCTGTTACACCCAAAGATAAGTTATCAAAAAGTTCTTCTGGGGCCTGTGTTAACTGCCTGATCTTTTAGATTAAGATATTGATACACCGTATTGTTTCTAAAAATACTAAAAAAGAAAGTGTTCAATGAGTTTATTAGAATCCAGATCATCTTATCTTTCCTTGACAATCTAGATAAATGGATTTGTGACTAGCGAAATGGAACATTTTTAGTGCTGTCAGATATTTTACAGAATCACATAAATTTTGTGGAAAAGTAGTTATATTTTTAGTAAGGGAATTATTTCCTCTGGGAGAAAGCAGTGAACATGGAAGCATTAAAACAAGTGACAAGGAATGGAGGTCATTTATTGTACTCATCCTCTGTCCTGTATTTATAGTCACTAAGCATTCCATGGGGATAAGGCACAACTCTGGGTATTGGGAACTAGATTTTTGGTATTCTGATAATTCCACTTGTATCAGTTATTTGCAGTATGTTATTTCTCCATGTGAAAGATAGATTTTAATGCTAAATAATCCAGAGATACAGGGTGAGAAATTATTAGTTAATGATTACCAAATATAGCCATTCCCAAGTCTTCAATATGAATGTTTGACCATTTGAAAATGGTAAAATATCTGCAACGGAGAGGCGTTGGACATGGGGGAAAGTAAGAAAACATCTAAGCAGGAACTGGCTTCAGTGGGCGATTGGAATCAGTATTGACCCTTTAGAGTGGTCCAGTATGATAGCTTAAATGATATGATTTGGAGATTATAAAGCCCTCTTGCAGTAATGGTTTGTTTCTGTTCCATAATATCTGGGGTCTCAGCTGGTAAGACTCATGCTGGGAGTGACTTTGCACCAAGGGGCTGGGATAATCTGGAGCTATCTTCACTTTCATGTCTGGCAATTGATGCTGACTATTGGCTGGGATCCCAGCTAGGACTAGTTGACCAGAGAACATACACATGGCCTCTCCGTATGACCTGGCCTTCCTTATAGCACAGTGGTATTAGGGTAGTTGGATTTATTGCCTGGCACTCAGGGCTCCAAAATCCAAAAAGAACTAATGGAGGCTTCATGGCTTTTTCTGACTTAGCCTCAGCAGTTTCATTTCATCACTTCCACTGTGACCGATTGATCACGGCAGTTATAAGACTACCAAAATTCAAGAGAAGGGGACATTGACCTCACTTCTTCATGGCAAGAATATCAAAGAATTTTGGATTCATGTTTTAAAACCAACATGGGTTGAAAGTCACCAAAATTAGAAAAGAGGACAACAAAATGAAAATGGTGATGAGAAACTCTGCCCACTTTGCCCAGAGTAGGCTGCCCGTGGAAGGCACTTGACTCTAATTAAGCTGTGGCTGCTGCTGGCTATCCAAGTGTTGCTCTAGAGATTTCTCTTAGGTTTTGCCTCTTGTCGTTTCACGAGGTCCTCCTCACTACCGTTACATTGGCGGGGACAATAAGAACCCCTCACATCAGGCACATTAAAGGGTTTCTGTTATCTCCTAGAAGGGAGTAGGAAAAAATTGAGGCCTCCTGCAAGTTTACTTGCTGGTCATCACATCAGCCTACTTAAAGTATTCAATGTTAAACTACTCAATTACAGATGTATGAAAAAATTTTTCAGGTGTAAAGGCTATTTTTTAGTACAATTTCAAGGAATCTTCTTCCTTAATGTAGGTCTTCTTAATATAATATAGTTTTCCACGAGTACTACCTATGTTTATACATAAGCCAGTGTCTCATGTACTTGGCAGTGGGAGAAGAGAAGGGAAGGTGGGAAGGAAAAGGATGATATGAAGGAAAGATATAATTCTTTTTTGATTAATTTTAAATGAAATCCACAAAGACTAAATTTGGTGAAGGTGGTAGGGGTGTTTGGAAACATCCCAGACATAAGGCATTTTCAGAGGACAGTATCTTTATGTCCAAGTTTAGTTTTTCCTAGTAGTAAAAATTTAAAGGAGTCAAATATTTTTAGATGCATATGGATTTTGAGAATATTACTTTAACTCCTTCTTGTTTATTTCTGAGATCTGTTTTTTCTCATTTATATGACACAAATACAATTAAAATTTAAATGTAAAACACAGTGTTGTTATCTTTGCCATAACATGATAAGTAAGCACAAATGAGTCTCAATTACAAAAACACCTAAATAATCATCCTTCCAGGAAAGTAAAACAAATTATAGTCAATGAGCTGCAATTCTTACTTTTAGATTTTGATATAAAATATGAATTAGAATGTAAAAGAATAAGAAAAAATTTAATTATTAAAAACTGTGTGTGTGTGTGTGTGTGTCTGTGTGTGTGAAATGAGAATTTATATTATAGGAACAAAGCACCAAAATCCTTCCAGTATTAGAAATAATATTCTTAAAATGTCTTTAGTAAACTATAAGGCCTTTGTTAAAAAGGACTATATTCTATCCTAAGGGGCTATATTTTCTGTGGTCTTTACCATAGACCTCTCCACAAAGACAAAATTTGGTGAAAGTGGTAGGGGTGTTTGAAAACGTCCCAGATATAAAGGGTTGATCCAACTTTTGTGCTAACTTTGGATGAAATGTAAATTAGCAATTTTGATGAAAATGGTTTATTTCATTAATATTTAACATTGTAAAATCCATAATTTCTCAGTTTCTTAAATTTGAACAAAAATATATAACATAACACATCAGTATGGGATCATGGAATTTTCTGTTATGAAAATATTTATTTAAATAGTCATATATACTGTGATGTGCTCTAATTTTAATCAGTGATAATCTGTGGATAGAGAAGTCAGAGTTATCTGGGGAGTCATTTCAGACTATGTGTCTCCACAGAGTTTTGAAATTACACCATCACTATTCTGGTCTGCAAGATTAAAAATCCTGCTGCACTAATCTTCTGGTACCTGGAAAAAGTATTTCACATTTACCAGATGTTTTGGAAAAGAAAAAGTTTGTGAACTACTGTGCTCAGCAAGCCCTCATATGTGAAAATCTAGATTAGATGACGGACAAAGGTAATAGCTTCATTAAGATATTCCCAACACGTGGCATGTTATCTTAAGGTTTCAATGGCCACGTGTACGTGAAGAATACACAGATGGAATTTTCAGGTCTATTTCTTCAGCTAGAATTTACTCCTGAGCATCAAACTCATATTTCCAGAATCTCCACCTGGACATCCAAAATATGCTCAAACTCAACATGCTCCAAACTTTACTCATCAGCTTCCTATCCTTTTCAGTGTTCCCAAATCCAATATTGGCACTGCTTGTGCAGTCTCCCATCTGGGAATCTAGGAGTCATTTTTGACTTTCATTTCTCCCTCTACATATCCAGTCAGTCACTAAGTCTTGCAGATTCCTACATGTGCTTCCTACTTACCCTTCATTTCTTCCTTTACCAATACTACCTGATTTTCAGATCCCCATGGTCCCTTACCTGGATGATTCCAAGGCTCTTCCAAGGTTCTTTGCCTCCAGTCCCACCACCTTCTAATCAGTCTTCACAAAGCAATCAGAAGGGTCTTCCTGGCTCACAAATCTTTTTCCCTGAATGAAATCGTGCTTCTAAGCAAGCCATGCAAGACCTCTGATTTTCTTTCTAGTCTGAAAGTCCTATTATTCTTCACCTCCTAAGATTTAGCAGTACTGAAAAACTTGCCTTTCACTAAATGCACCAAGTTGGCCCTTAGT